>JAFIDM010014077.1:19257-35242 GCA_023159025.1 Thereuonema tuberculata
TTTTTTTTTTTTTACCTTTCCTTTTCCAGTTTAATCTGTTGAAAATCAGATCAAGTGCAGCAGTAAACAACTTTGGGGAAAGGGAGTCGCCATGTCTGATTCTCTTTTCTATGTGTATGGTTCATTTAGAGTAAAAGTTGCTCTTGCCTTGTTGTAAATATTTTGAATCAAATCAATGTATGTTCTTTCAATTTTTAGTTTGGACAAGCATTCTACTATTCCATCGGTCTTAATGAAATCAAAGGCTTTTTCAATAAAAGCCAAGCAGAGAGGTCTTTGGAATTCCGTTTGTTCTTCTACGATTTGTCTTAGTGCATAGATATGTTCAATTGTGCTGTATCCCTTCCTGAATCCCGCTTGTTCTATTGGTTGACCATTGTCTATTGTAGGCGTAAGTCTGATGGCAATTACTTCGCTAAAAATCTTGTATAAACTGTAAAGTAGGCTCATTGGTCTGTAATTTTTTATTTCTTCCCTTTACATTAATGCGATTTTTGCTTTACAAAATAAAGTTAACACCAGTAATAATATAAAAGAAAACATTACAGAGAATACGTCACACTATAATAACTCTTTAGTAAATTGCATTTAAATAAAAATAAAAGAACCAATAAAATTACATGATAACGAACTTCCTTATAAGTTAAACAAATTATCAGAAATTGATAAAATGCTTTTTCCTGTTGCTTGGAAATCAAATACGCAACTGCAAGGAAACAACTTATGGAACTTCCGGAAAGATTTTTATTTAAGCGTTTTCGGGCAACATTCCTTTTGCTTCTATAGACATGAACTCTTCAAAATAGGGATTATAAACTAATTGTACATTTTTATATCCAAAAAAGACTTTTCACACACAAAGTAAGTAAATATTTTTTTCCCTTTTTTTATAATAATTGGTAACGTTCTACTTAACTGAGCGAGAAATATTTATATTAATATAAATGCATGGGATACAGTTCTAAGGCGCTACAGAAGCTGTCAGCTGTGCTCGTACAGAGAGATTGAATAACAAATTGATGAAAAAGTCTAATAATTGTAAATACTGGCTTTAAGTATGCTGTCCATACTTTGATTCAAGCATAAAAAAATACTTTTTTATATTTTTTTCAATAAGTACTTTTTTCAAGTTGAAAGAAATCACCTACATTTAGTGGCTAAAACCTGGTCGGATCATTGTAATTAACGTTTCATAAAGATTTCAACTTAAGCAGGTGTGCCCAGGTTTAGTTATTTTTTAACAAAGTCTAATAATTGTATCCAAGTAAATCGAATTTACTATTGATATTACGATGTAACTCTCTGGTAAATTCATGATATACTTCTCCTTTCATTTAGTACAAATCTTGTGGTAATTCCTTTTTCAGTTTTCTAAATAATAAAAGCAACAACCCCATTAATTTTTATCATAATTTATTATTTCTTATGTTGCTCAATGCATATATGATTGTTTCTGCACTGTAATAGGAGGATATTCTACTTGTTTGCAGAACACATTTCGATTACAGTTCAAGGTCAGAATTTTATCTTTGTTTCTCCTCTATGTGGTCCTCAAAGTTATTCAACGCTGTCAAATGAAAAATGATTCTTCCGTGAGGTTAAACATGAACGAATATCAACTCATCTTTACCTCATCGTGTTCCGTTTCGAACAAATGAAAATCATCTCCCTTCTTTTTTTGATCTTCATAACCTCTATATAAGGTTCTGTTAGTCTTCGAGATATTCACTAAATTTTATGTTAAAGGACTATGCTCAGAAATCTACGAAGTTTTCATATACGAGTTAAAGAACTTGAATTGGTCTCTATTTAGAATGAGGAAGCATATACCACCTATAATTAATTCCTGAATTAGAAATATCTTCGTTTCAAATTTAAAATTAAACAGAATTAAACATATTCTAATTGTTATTTTCAATATTTACCTAATTTCGGGTAATTCTTACTAACTTTTACTCAACTACTTTCTATTTTTTTCGGTTTATAATTTTTTTTTCGGTTTTGAAAGAAAAGTGAAATAAATCAGAATGAAACAAAAAACCTCTTGGGATTTATTTACTCATAATCATATAAAATTACACGAGGCAATGAATATTTGAATATTAGATCCTAATGTTGTGGTTGACAAAGATAGAAGCTCAGTTACACTTTAAACAAAACCGTTACAGCGTATTTTACGATTTCCTGGCACCTGGAATCGTATAGTTGACATTCATTCATTAATAAAGTAGTTTTACCAAGAAACTTTAATGGCAAATGTGAGAAATTCAATTTTTTATCCCTGATAAAATTAAATTAAAACTAACATCAAGGCTTTGAAATATTTATATTTTTTATTTTCATTAAAACCAAAAGTTAAGAGTATGTTCTTTTGTTGTGTGTAAGCACGTGAGAACAATGGATGTATTGAACACAGCATGAACGCGGACATTCAATTGTTAATGGTGAATCCTAGAAGATAGTAAAAATGGCGTTACGATGTAAACCGGAATAGCAATGATGCTAAGGTTTTAAAATGGGAATCGGATGAGTTCCTTCCGATTGTGCTATTGATAAGTTTTTGATTTTAAACTCATATTGTGTTCAGTAAAAGGCGGACGGCCTTGAGAATTAAATAAGTAAGGATTAATGGTAAAGTTAAATTAATTCTTAATAAACGGTTAGGCCCAAAGATGAATCTCGCAAATGAGGACTGGCGGACCCATATGGAATTTTTGCCAAGGTATTATCTTCAACGTTTGACTGGAATTGACAAGAAATCGATGGATTGTTGCTGAACTTTTGTAAGTAGGATTTCTATTTTACTTCACCCATCGAGAATTTGTAAAGGAGCCATCGTTAGAATTTCGAACACAAGAAAATGGAGTTTAGGACAAAGCGGAACGTATACTAATGAATATTAAAGATTAAACATTACCAACACATAAACATTTGTTCGTTGATTAAAGAAATAGTAAAGTTATTTATTTCAAGTAAAACCATTAATGCTAGGATTTATTGAAGTCAAGGGAAATCGACTTATTACAAATGTTGGACTGAATCAACTAAAGTTAAAGAACTGTAAAGTTGAAAAGGATTTAAGTATTTATACAGGAACATTTGTGTTTATTAGCAAGAGGTTTATTTTAAAGATTTTTTCAATGAGGTCAAGGATTATTCGATTGAAGTATTCAAGTTATGATTATAAACAGTTTAGAGTGTTTTGGTAAAGACAATAATACTAGAATGTTTAGTCAAGAAAGGATTGGAGAAATCAAGTTTACTTAAACATTCATATTATTAAAGACTGTTGTAGCACATTCGGTGAACTTTATTTAAGGCCATCTCATACAAGTTAAAAGACAAATGAGATATAAGAAAGTTCTATGTGTTAATGAGTTTATACATTAAGATAAACTTTAGTAATTATCACACTAGATGAAAATAGTCATTTATCAACGTTGTTAATTGAACAGTTGATGTTAAGAAAGATTTAAAGGAACTTTAAGCTTTAAAGTAAAGAACTTTGATTAATTGAAATCTACATGATAGATTTATAGACTATTTGAAACAACTGTTTCACATCTTGTATTTGTTTAATGAGTATAAAACAAGTTAAGTTTTTATCAGTTTTGCTTTTCATTTTCTCCTTACTCATAATGACTTAATTTGCTCTGCTAAACCAGTACAGGCAAGTAAATAAATTAAAATGCCGTTTAGAAAATTTATTGTGTGGAACCTCAATGACAATTATATTCATATATATAATCCCACAGCAAACATAAGCCTGGAAGTTCATGTATTCAATAATCAGACATTATTAATGCATCATTTGCCATTATCTAAAAATAGAGAAAACTTCTGAAAGTAGCCGGTTTTTTTTTCAAATCATTACAAAGAGAAGCATAATTTGGGAATATTTTAGCAACATCGTTGTCTGCTATTTCAATGCTAAGAACACTCCATTTCATCACTGAAATTTAACGTTTGTGTAATGAAGAATTTTTCTACGAAATTCTTATGTTGAAATGAACTCAGACATACGCTATGATATTGTTAAAAGTTTTCAATTAAGGTTCACAATCATTTTTTCCCTTTGAAAAATGTATCAAGATAATGACTGATATTTTGAAATACACGGTATTAATTTTTTGTTAATATATGTCTTCATTACAGATACCACAACAAAGATGACATCGTCGTTAGTAAAATATTGTTTCGATAGAATATGTATCCATAACTTCAAAGTAGAAATAACAGAATATTCCATAAACATGTACTTGCAATTATCAAAGTAAAACATTTTATTAATTTCAGTATTAAGTGAACTTTACAAAATAAGCAATTTTTCCACTCTGTGATAGAAAAAAGTGTTTTTATCTTTATTTTAATAAGTAGGGGAGAAGGTGGTAAGATGGAACAGGGTTGTAATATGAAACAGCAATTTTTGTGCAAGCAGCTGCTGCTATCATCCGGAAACCGCTCTAATTTCTATCGCTGTTGTTCCTTTTAGCCACCTAGAGGTAGGTAACTTCAGTATTTCGTTGTGTGTGGTTATAAGAAGAAGTAGTGTGTTTTCGTAAGCCTGAAAGTTTTTACAGGGTAAGATTCAATGCAATTTCTGGTACTGTAATTAATATGAATGAGGTTTTGCTTATATTGTATATCATTATTAATTGACTGAACTACAAAATGATGTATTCAGTATTTAAGAATTAGTATTTTGTTACTGAGAATGGATCAGTCAATTTCCATTTGGTGAAGTAATATGAAGCAGGTGTTCCATAATACAACCTCACGATGCCAAGAAGCAAATTAGGACCTGAAAAGAAGGGACTAAAGCAGAAATGGCGTCAAGAAGATATGGTAAATGCAAGAAAACACCAAATCAGCAGATTTTTCTTCATGAATGACTTGCAATTTTTAATTGAGCGCTGTCTTTCAATTATAAAGTATTCAGCATTAATTTTTACCTTTTCTCTGTAGTTTCTATATTTTCTACTGATGTGAAGCAAAACAATGCATTAAAGTATCAACAATAAATGATTTTTTTACTATAATAGCAATAATAAAGAAGTATTGCTGCATTTTAACATCTGTTTCATATTACAACCCAAGTTCAACAATTCATTTTTTTTTAGAATGTTTTAAATAATTGTACCTATTCAAGAGTTTTAAATATTTATTTAAAAATGTGTGATATTTATCTCACACGATATGTATACTAATGCTACTGACGATTTTCATACATTAGAGTCACTTGAAATTCAAGATTTTCTCAAAAATAAAAAAGTGGTCCATATTACCACCACCTCCCCTAATAAAAGGAGAAATTACTAATATTTCAAGTCTCCGAAATTAAATTATTATTAATACCGATTTTTGAAATAGCAATACTATTCACTATTCTGTTCAATTTGATTTAATCCAGGACTGGCTTACGACTACCTGAAGAAGCCGTCCATGTGAATTATAATTGATGAATTTTTTTTAGCATTTACAAAGAGAGGAAACTTAAAATTGAAACAAAATAGAATGAAAATAAAAATAACTTTTCCATATTACTTTCCCATATTATAATAATCACAAGCTTATGATAAGTGTAAATACTATTAAAGATGCATACATAAAAATGATGTATAAGAATATTCTACCTATCCCCATTGAATGGAAGTAAGTATTTTAAGTAGATTAGAAAATTTTTGAAAGGGAAGTTCCGACTATTCTTTCACGAAATGTCGTAATTATTCTTATTAAACAAAACTGCAACTTTGACAGATTTAAATTTTACAGAGATGAACCTCAGAAATAAAAGAACCAGACAGAACAAGCAATTGCAGTAAATCATATCGTTGTTGTCAAATAATATGAAATACTTTATTGGCCCAAGCATAAGTTAGTTAGAAAGAAGGTTGTATGTCTAGTTTTCAGGTTCAGATTATCAACACAACTATAGATAGTATCCTCTGCTAGTATCCCGCCATTGGATATGATACTTCCATTAGTATAAAAATGTAATTGAGATTTTAAACCCTTCAGGTTTTCATTTTCCAGCTGTACTTGCAATCGAGTGCGATATCCAGATTAGCTAAACTATTCACAGACATCGTAGTCTATCATGAAAATCCAAATTTTCTAATAAAAGTATGAGCATCTCTATCCCAAACAGCTCACTCTTTATCTTCCGTTTTGAGAGAGGACAATAAACATTTTATTATAAATCATTATACAAGACTGAAATACTTAAAAAAAACATATATTTATAGATATATCCGTTCTGAATATGTTCCGTATCAGTAAACTCATGTTGAAAACTTTCACATATATGCTAAGTTAGATAGAAATAGAAATATAACAACTCCGGTATATAAAGAAGATGTAAGGTCATGTAATTATAATGTCTTAACGTTAAATACCTTAATATTAAAATGAAATATTTCGTCAATGAATTTAAAAACGTTGCAGAAAGTTAGAAAATCTCTGCATTCCAAATTTCGATTAAAGTAATGTTTGCAAAATATTGTACCTAAATATTAAGATTTTTTTAAAATTTTTAATTGTTGCATCTTAGCATAAACGTTTCATTACCAATTAGCGTAATTGGCCTTTCGTGACCAATGGGATTAAGTTTAAGTAGGGTGGGTAGCCCACCAGCCTTTATCTCAAGAAAGGAAATCTGGTTCGTATTCTACAGATGTCTGAATGAATCCTAAGGTCCCTCTGCAGAAGAATTAAGGATGCCAAAAACTCCATCCATGAAGTGAACACGACTCCATCAGCTCCCAGTCAAGCGCATTACCAATTAGGTACCACGTCCACTGTATTTCAGCTTAATATAATTAAAGCAGACGCTTCAGAAAAATCGTAGGGAAGATTTTTTTCTATCTTGGAATGGAACGCTACCTCTTATTATTTAGAGAATAAGATGAGTGGTGTAGGAAATGTTTTGAATCCTATGGCTACACGAGTTCTTGAATGTATACTATGTAAAAGGAAGACTAACAGAAACTCACTTTTGCACTTCAGTGTTGTTAAATCATCTATTATTAACGTGAAAAACATGAATGTAATTAGATAACTTGTCCAGGAACAGGAAGTAGAAGGAACATAGTTTGGAATGATCATTTATTATAAAGGAGATGATGTGTATAACAATTGTTTATTTAATGGCTCTTTCACACGAACATCTGTTATTGGTTTAAGATGACTATATGTAATAGCTAAGTAGATAACAGAAAATTTTAAAAATGTCAGCCTCAGAATATCCAAAAGAGAAAAAGTTTGAGATCAAGGTCGCTTTCAAATCCCAATCTTCTCTCCTATTTTACTTTCAAATTTTGTTTTCAAATAGGAAGAACTGAATGTAGCAAATTCATTGTTGGGAATATTGTTTTTTATAAATCATTTCCATAGTAACGTTTAATTTATATTCTCAATGACAGTCCCTTTAATTGTTCATCTTGTAACCTGTCAGACTTACAGAGCTGGATTCACGATTCAAAATTTGAAGGGTCTTTACTTTGTTTCCATCCAATATCACTACGAGGACAGCTAATATCAATTGTAAAACCAAACTTCGACCAGTGCTTTGAGAAAGAACATAATTACTTTATTGATGAAGGATTGCCTGTAATAATCACTGTTCTTCTTTTGACAATAATAATAGGAAAGAACGCACATAATTAAACAAAACACAAAGTCTGCTGCGATATTTGCGCAGAACGCATACTTGAATAACAGAGCGCCCAAAATAAGTATAGCAAGTTTGGTGAAAATTTAAAATAAAATTTAATGACTGAAACATATGACAATTAAAATATTTACAAATGTAATAAGGAATGTGATCACTACTTCCTGAAAATGTAATATCAGTAACAATACATCATCCTTAAAACCAAGTACTGGCATCAAAATTAATAATTAACCTTCAGAATACAACATTTCTAATGGATTCATCTATAAAAGAATTTAACTATAACACCTTTAGACTTTTATAGAAATTACTATACACTATGTTAGCTACTTATATTATTTGCAATAATCTTTTCCACTTGTATGAGTATCGAATTTATTTGGTTTAATAAATTCTTTTACTAATTGCACGCTTGGGCAATTTAATTTACTTCCTACAAAATACTAACAATCAATTAATTATAGTTACCACTAAACAATATGGTTTTTCACCGTTGCGAAAATGTAACTATACTAGTTTCTTGATAAACTAGCTTACCAATTCAGGTAAGTATATTGGCACTAATATTTCTACTAATTACTATTTACTAATTAATTACACTAGCACCCAATATTAACAATTCACTATCACATTGAACACTTGTTTATAGGAAATACTTTACTATACGTGTATTCATATTTTTCAAATTCCGCCAAAAGTTAAATAGATTAAATTAACTTACAGTTGCTGACTTCCTTCATGAGGCCTCTTCTTGTAGACTGCTCACCTCCTTCTTGATAGAAGCACACTTGTAAATTAAATATTTCACTTTTCAAAAAACACTTAGGTTTCCACTTGAAACCTATAGATATCGCACAAGCACTTTTTCAACTTTTGCTGTAAATCTTCTATAAAGCACAAGGCGTTGGCTTCTCACCTTATGTATCAAATCACCATCAATATGAATGAACGAATATACTTGTATTCAATCAGCAAACTACTGTAGGTCTTCTAAATTTCCATTGACTTCAGAATCAACTACGGTTTCACCTTTTCGAAATTACTTCTAGACGACTTCGGCTCTCCTGAGATATCCCGATCTCTTCAATAGCGGAATGGGTCTTCATTATATTATACTCGTATCCCGCTGGGAATAGTATCCTTTATCCTTAATAGTTGACTTCAGAAACACAGCTATAATAATGAAGACTTCTATTTCCTTCAATTTAACGTTATTAATTGTGAACGATAATTTCCGTTTCGTCTACGTTACAATCTTCGGAAATTGATATATTTAGTATTAAAGTTCACTGAACACTTACGATATTCTTTAACGATAGAATCAGTTCCATAATTATAATTCTTCAGTGAAGTAAACTTCTATCTTCTTAATAGCACTTATAATGAAAACTTACTGGTTACAGTTTGTAGCGTTAACAGAAATATCACGTCTTCCTATTTTACAGGCTTCGTTCCACTTCTTCCCTCGAACTAAAAATGAACTCTCCTGACTTCTTGTTTTAAGGTTGGCTTTACTTTCTTCTGCATTTACTGCAATTTAGCTTTATCCTTCGGACTTTGCCGGGTTCTTCTTTTCCATAATAGTATCCAAAATATTATTTCTCAAGAGGTTATGTTTCCTCATTAGTTAACTGCTATCGACGCAAGCTTAGCGCAGACCATTACTTCGGGGAGATGGGATCATTACTTGCTTCCCTCTTTGGATACACTTCGAAATTACCGCTCAAGCTTGGAGCGTCCGATTGGACTAGAGTCATCCAACTCCACTGAGCTTCAAACATCGACTGAGAACCCCAACCAATCAACACATTCAATCGATCACATGTCGACTCTCGCAGCGCAAAGAAGATCATTTGAATATTTAAATTATCACCAATGAGCTTTGCTCACAGTCAATAAAAAATAAAATAAATTTATTTGCAAGCAATTTATTATTTGTTTTTATTTAGTTTTAAACTACAACTTAATTTAAATTATTTCTTAGGGAGATATACATAATTTAATATTACAAACAAAGTCACTGAGCTATTTTTTGATATTCGTGCTGGAAATCGGAGACAGTACTGTTTCGAGGCTTATTGGCCTCTCATCAATCCAATCCGTCCAGTATACCTAGCTCAGTGATATGGGACAATATACAAAATGGACGAACATACAAATCAATGATCTCTGAATTACAAAAACATCAAAACAAAATAAAGAATAAAAAGGGTTGAATAATTAATCCCCGCTAGCGTTTAGCTTGGCATCAAGGGATTAATTTTGAACAAGGTTAGAACATTCATCCCTTTTTATTCTTTATTTTGTTTTGATGTTTTTTGTAATTCAGGGGTCTTTGATTTGTATGTTTGTCCTTTTTGTATATTATCCCATTTCACTGAGCTAGATATGCTGGACGGATTGGACTGCTGAGAGGCCAATTAGCCTTGAAAGAGTACTGTCTCCGATTTCCAGCACAAATATAAAAAAATAGCTCAGTGAATTTGTGTTTTGTTTAGTTATGTGCGTTCTTTGTTTTATTTTACTGTCAAATGTTTCTAACGCAAGTTAAATTTATTGTCTAAATAAAAAAAAACCAAAAAACTAACTTTGTTCTAAATTAATCTCTTGATGCTAAGCTAAACGCTAGCGGGGATTAATTATTCACCCCTTTTTATTCTGTATTTTGTTTTAATTTTTTTTGTAATTCAGGGGTCATTGATTTGTATGTTTGTCCGTTTTATATATTGTCCCATTTCACTGAGCTAGGTATGCTGGACGGATTGGACTGATGAGAGGCCAATAAGCCTTGAAACAGTACTGTCTCCGATTTCCACCACAAATATCAAAAAATAACTCAGTGAATTTGTGTTTTGTTTAGTTATGTGCGTTCTTTGTTTTATTTTACTGTCAAATGTTTCTAACGCACGTTAAATTTATTTTCTTTAATAATAGGAATTTCTTACTATTTCTGACGGAATGTTCGTTACGTAATTACTAGATTCATTGAAAATTAAAGGAAGAAAAAATAATTTTCCTTAAAAGAAAAAAATCATTTCATCAAATAACTACCGGTATGTTGTATAATTATTCTGAGTGGACTTGATTCAACGTTGAATCACAGAACACTTTACTAAATAAGATTTACAATAATTGTGGCATGTAAGTAAATAATGGGTCAAGCGCCAAAAAAATGAAAATTTTAGTTATTGGTGAAATTCCGCTGTAAACGACAAGGCCACTAACATACATTCTGACACAAGCGCCAGAACAGCGGGAAACAGTGGTTACTGCTGTCACAACATGGTCACTTTTTATATCAAATTCGTGTAAGTGCTACACACATTTTGTTGATTATCTCTAAATCATTTTTTTGGCGCTTGACCCATTATTTACTTACATGCCATAATTATGCTCTTTTCATATCATCAGAACATAGTCTTCGGATAAAAAAAAAATTTGTTTGGAAATATTTTTATTAAAATGCAGAGAGATCAAAAATTGAAACTAAAATCAAAAATTGCTTTTCAGTAATTAAGCCGATATTATTAACAATTAATGATATCAATGTCTATTTTGCATGGTTCTTCATGACTATTCGCCAGCAAAAACTAGCGGTGGAATCAACTGAAATTAAGAACTGGTTTCTCACACAGAAAATTTATATTACTGTATGAAACATAAAGTGGATGAGCCTAAAATAGCTCAAAGATATTCATTTAATGTTTCTGCTAAGAAATAATTTGAAAAACCGCACTGTAGACATTTTATTCTTCTGTTAGTTGTACGCTAATCTTTAATTAGAAACGGAAACGGTAAGGTTTCAATTTTATTCATATATTTGTTAACATGAACTAAAATTTATCTGGGGGCACGGCAGTGCCCCCGCCAAGACGAGTCGAAGGCAGGAAGGGCACTACATATCCTTTTCTAGAAGTGTTTCGTCGATTTTCGAACCCTCATAGCTTCGGCCTGGATAATACTAGAGAGCTCAAGTTTTCAGGATATGATGCAGTTACTAGACTAATGAAATACGCTAAGTTTCATTTATTTAGCTTTGATACTTTGGATTTTAATAATACCTAAAATACGTCGATTCCGTCACTGATTCACTCACTCACTGAATCATGATAATCAAAACCTCTAGGGTACTTCCTGAAGTCCTAGAAAGCTGAAATTTGGTATGCAGGCTAGGATTAGCATACAACAACAAAAAAATTAAGAAATCCGTAACTTTCACCCTCCAACCCCTCATGAAGGGGGAGGGATCTGGTTATGTATTATCGAACCCTCATAGCTTCAGTCTGGTTGATACTAGACAGCTCAAATTTTCAGGATAAGATGCAGTTAGCAGACTAATGAAATACGCTACGTTTCATTTATCTAGCTTTCATACTTTGGATTTTATTAATATCTAAAATACGTCGATTTCGTCCATGATTCACTGACTCAGTGACTGACTCATGATCATCAAACCTCTAGGGTACTTCCTGAAGTCCTGGAAAGCTGAAATTTGGTATGCAGGCTAGGTTTAGCACACCACAACAAAAAAATTAAGAAATATGTAAATTTCACCCTCCAACCCCTCATAAAGGGGGTTCAAGTTCTTTACTATACAACAATTTCTGAAAGGTATATCCCACCCCAAATGTTTCATGTAAAATAAGTTGCCAAGACTCACATGCTCATAACGCTTTCACTGTTAAAAAGTTATCAGATCTCATCTTACAAAAAGAATATGAAATCCCACCCAAAACATGTCATGTGAAATAAGTTGCCAAGACTCACATGCTCATAACGCTTTCACTGTTACAAAGATATGATATCTCATGTAGAGCCAAGCCCCTAACTCTACAAGCCCTAACTCTAAAAACCGTATATCTTGGTCAAAAAGTATGGCTTGCCGTTTCGTGGCTGTCGCACAGACAATCCCATGGAGTTATGTAAAGGATATGGAGTATGCCAAGGCTTACTTTTTGACCAAGGTAGTAGGGTTTTTAGAGTTAGGCTTTGTAGAGTGAGGGGCTTGGCTCTACATGAGATCTGATAACTTTTTAACAGCGAAAGCGTTATGAGCGTCTTGGCAACGTATTTTACATGAAATGTTTTGGGTAGGATGAAATAGTTCCACGAAACGGCCAAGCCGTACTTTTTGACCAAGATATAGGGTTTTTAGAGTTAGGGCTTGTAGAGTTAGGCCTTGTAGAATTATGGGCCCGGCTCTACATGAGATCTTATATTTTTTATCAGTGAACGCGTTATAAGCATGTGAGTCTTGGCAACTTATTTTACATGAAATGTTTTGGGTGGGATATTCTATTACTGTATAACTTTATAGTTTATTAAACGGACTTCATTATAACAAGAAAATAACAAGTATTCTTCAATATTTTTTTCTTTGAACTACTTATTGCGGAGTTATTATTCCTTGTTTGACTAATTAAATTCTTTATTATCATAACTATTACAATAGTTGAATTATTGAATTTTAACTCGTCTTTAAATTACAAAAACAATAAAACAAAAATGAGAATCCTTAAAATGATATTATATTTCTTTGAATATATCTTTGTAATAAAAATTCATTCATTTAAGACCAGTTAACATTTTGTAAGTTTTTAAAATAATGGAGTAAAACTAATATATAATAGTTTCCAGGATGTCTCACCCATTGTTATTACACAACTTGATCTCACCCATTGTTATTATTATAATAATTAACAATTTTTATTTTTTCATTTTCGAACATCAAAGGATTAAAGCATTATTAATAGCTAATTGATTATGAACGGTTTCACTTTGCAATGGAAATGTATTGTAAATTAATTGTAAAGAATTAATCTCTTTTTAATGAAAACTTTTTAAATATTCACTTTTTAACTTTCTGTGATAATTTGAAATTTGTTATAAATTATGTTGTATGAGATCCATTATTAAGTGTATTTACTTTTGAAAATTCATTCTTTTTTCTTTTGGATTCAGTTGGAAATGCAGAATTTTTAAATGTAAAAAATTGAAATGAACAGTGTTCCCATTCTGCATTGCATTGAAAATTGTATCACAGCAACTTTCTTAATTTACTGACTTTAAATTAATTGTGCTTTTCCAATATTTTTGTCAACGCAAAAATTCTTAATTATTCATAATATTCCATGCTTAGATCTTTCAGATAATCAGTTTCGAGTTCATTTTAACATTTAATTTCATCATAAATTTACCTATTGCAACCTTCTAAACAATATTAATAAATAGCTATACTTTCCAAGGTTTCACCGTATTTTAATTAAGGTTTTTAATGACTTGAAATGATGATACTGTAATATTTATTTCTGTAACTATTCTGTAACTAACTAAAGTAGATTGTAATAAATTTCACAGACTTTCGAAAATTCATTCCTTGGTATACTTGTCTTTCGTATAACAGCATGTGGTTTACTATAGAATGCCAATGGAAACGACACTTCACGAAGATATGGGTAAAATGAAATAAGGAATTCTCGAATTGATATCTCGGCATTCAATCGAAAACATTTTTTTTTCTGATGGCATAAAAATGTTTGTGCAACAATGGATTAGGTACAGAAACAAAGAGACTAAAATAAAAAAAAAATTAATGATATGCATTTTTGTATTTTCATATGCAATATTCGATTAACACTAGTTTAATTCCAAATTAAGAATATTTATAACATGTTCAACATTCAGCTCCTTAAATTAACTTACCAAATAAATTTTGATTTATCTCTCAGCTTAATGGAGGTTGAGAACTATTCTAATATAACTTACAAAGCAGAAAGTCTGTGAGTTTGTTTGTTCCTTGTACAAATCGAAATCGTTCAACCAAATAACCAAATTTTGCTTCGTTACTGTGTAGAACTTTATTGAAGATTATTATTAAATAAAAGCAAAACAAAAAACTCAATAGACCATATATTCTAAGTGAGATATTTACTAAAATATTTTTTAATCTTTTAAAAATCGTTGTTATGTCATTTTTTGGTTTAAGTTGCAATAAAAAAAGTCTTATGAGTTCTCAATTAGCAAACATCTTTTCTTTTAATTCGTTATTTCTTAAATTTAGAAAATTTAATTGTTACATCGTAAGAAATGCAAAATCTGGAATTCAAGATTATCAAATGATTTCCCTTTCAGCTGTCCTAAAACTATTTGTTCCATGATGCATGGGAGTTTTTTTTTATCTTTTTTTCCTTTTGAATTTCTTTTTTTAAATGTTTTTACATTCTGGAATATCCGCACTCCTTTTATCCTGCATAAAAAAGTTTCACTGAATAATTCTTTGAAGATAATTACCTAGAAATAAGTCATTACTAAAAATGTAATGATTACTAATATAACTATATTTTATTTTAAAAAGTAGTTCCAATAATTACTAATTTACAACGAATATCTAAATTTTCAAAATGAAAGAAATTGGTTATTTGCGACATATTTAATACATGAAGAAGAAACGATAAGTTGATAAGTAAAAGAATAAAATATCAAGAAGAAAACTTATTTTTAAGATCTGACGAAACTACAACAGAATTTGTTAGGAATAAATCAGGATTCCTTTTTGAATGATCACAACTTTAAAAATATAATAAAATGAAAACTTCATAAAGTAATATCAAGTTACTGATAAAGAAACACTTCCTTCCATGATAAACAGTAATTTAACGCAGCTGGAAACAATCTAGTTGTCTTATTAGATCGTAGTAGCAATGAATTAAAATTCATTATTTACGTAATGTAACAAATAGAAAGCATATCCTACATGCCATATTAATGGGATATATTTTTATCTTGTTTGGTCTTCCTATCTAATGCAAAGAGATGCTTCTGTTTTTCGACGATCACTAAATTATTTTTTGTTCTTGAACATTAGAAAACATTTTATACTACATCATTTTAGAGGTTAGTGGAAAGGAATATGGAACCTCCGAGAATTAAACTGAAAACATAAAAATTCATGCGCCCGCCTCCGCTCATGAAGCTATCCAGGGATATCACCTGTGAAACACTGGGTCTCAAACCTTTTCATGTGCTAATATATATTTTTAGGCGCTTTATTTAATTAATGGCATTTATTTAATGCGCGGAGGCTGGGACAAGAATTTTCTGCGTTTTATTTTTTATTTATATTTTTTTACAGTAAAATAAAACAAAGAACGCACATAACTAAACAAAATACAATTCACTGAGCTATTTTTTGATATTTGTGCTGGAAATCGGGGACGATACTGTTTCAAGGCTTATTGGCCTCTCTTCAGCCCGACCCGATTTCCAGCACAAATATCAAAAAATAGCTCAGTGAATTTGTGTTTTGTTTAGTTA
>JAFIDM010014077.1:35252-49911 GCA_023159025.1 Thereuonema tuberculata
AGCTCAGTGAATTTGTGTTTTGTTTAGTTATGTGCGTTCTTTGTTTTGTTTTATTGTAAAAATATACTACGCACGTTAAATCTCTTGTCTAATTTATATTTTTTGTTTTTAATTTAATTCTTGGAGGTTCCATATTGCGTCCCACTAAGATTATTCTTCCTTTTTTTAGGTGCCTTCTCCCACAGGGAGGTTGGCGATCAACAGGTACCACAGTTCTCTATCTCTTGAAACATGTATGATGTCCTGAGCATCAACTCCAGTCCAATCACGCAGATCATCGATCCATCTTCTTCTTATCCCAACACTTCTCTTCCCTTCTATCTTTCCCTCAACTGTCAATTTAGGTATCTCATATTGAGACCTTATTGCTTTGATTGTGCCTATTCTCAGCTGATGATCGTTAAACAAAGTGAAATAACTATCCTGGGGTGTCATCCAGTAAAACACTGGATCTCAAACCTTTTAATATATCATTTCAGACGTTTCTAGGGAATAGATTTTGAGGATGGCCTGCATATCGACATGACGTAACTAAACTTCTGTCACATTCTACTATGAATGTATTCAACGTAGGAATAATACTTCGTAATGTATTAAATGTAGCCTTTTTTTAATAGTATTAGGATAATTTCGGAATTCTTAAGGTATATTTCTTATATTTAATGTCATTCGAATGAAATTCTCTTGCAGTAAATACTTTTACCTTAATGATAAGTATAGAGACAATAACCAGTTGAATCTTGGGATTTTCGTGAACAGCATATCTACTACGTATTTACCTAAAAGTTCGAATGAAAAATTGTAAAATTCAAAGAAGCCGGAAATTTTCATATTACTTAAATTAAGAAATCGGTTGAATTAAACAGAAACAATTAATTAAATGAATAAGATGAAAAGAAAAGAAAATTAACTATCATTTACTATCTAAGGATAATAATTTTAATATTTACTATCCTACATGAAATAAAAACTAAAATAGTTCGATTACTTTGGTAAAGTCAGAAATCAATTTTCAATTTTTAAGTATTCTGCAATATTGCTTCCGAATTCGAATGATGTATAATGCTTCATAAGTGAACAAACTACTGAATAATTTTGTTGCCTTATTTCAGCTTTATTGTTTGAGTGATTCTTGAATCATCTGATAATTAAAGGCTTTTAACCAGAAGTTTGAAATCAAAATGTCAAATCGAAATTGACTAATTTTTTTTCTTCTTTATTTCTGTTGTGCTTTGTTTTTTCATAAGTCTAAAACTTTAAGAACTTTGATGAATATTAATGAAATTGATTTCAGTATTGGTGCTTTCATTGTAGTATTATTGAGTAATATTATAATGTAAGATAAAAGAATGCTTATGCCAAAAGATAGATAGATAATTGATAATTCTCTGATCATCAAATTCCATTGCTTTTGCATTCTTGTAGTCCACAACTACAAATATCTCTGGTTGAATAAGAGGGGGCAGTGGGAATACTGTGCTGTGACTAAGATTTGCATCTACATATTTGTTGGGATTATCGAAAGCTAAGCCTATTGAAAGCCTAAGCTATATTGAAAAAATAGTTTTTGTTCCTTATTAATTTCTTATTTTACAAATATTTTGTAAAAGGAACTGGAATTATGTAACCGAAACTCCATCTAGCATAATTTTTAGTTACGTCTAATTTATTTAATGTCACATTTTATCATAGGAAATTTAAATCTTTGGTTATATGAATGAATTACACATTACATTTAAATTCTGTAAAAAATTTAATCTAAATTTAATTTCAAATATATTTTATGTTTTCAGCTCTCATTTGTTTCAATCATTTTTTTTAACACTGGTATTTTATTGTTCTAATTATTAGTAGCACCAAATAAAAAATAGAAATATGTATTAGTATTATGTAAACATTCATAGTTACCTGAATATCTTCGTCTTCGTATTAAATCCTTTTGTTTTTTAATTACAAGATGAGATTTCTTGTTCGAAGTTGGATTCGTGATTGGATGAATAGTTATATCATGAGATAAAATGCCTTCCTTCCAAAATAAAATAAAAAGATACATTAATATGCAATAATGAATATTACATTATCAAAAATTAAAATATATAATGACCTCTTAAACAAAAAGAATAGTATACTTTTAAAAGAAAGTTTCAAATGAAGTTGGGAGTTTGAAAGAAGCAACTACGAAAAAGCATCTTTGACTAAAGCTAATAATTATGATATTAAATAAAATTATGTTTCTTTTATAATATAGCAATGTAAAATTATACTTAACATAAAGAAAAGAGTAAGAAGAAAAACATTATCTTCAGAAAAAGAATTCTTCTAATTGAAGTTACTTTTTAAACCAAATTTTATTCATTTTACTAAACTTCCCTTATTCATCATTCTATCAGAATTAGTCTTTTCTTACTTTAGACTTTGAACACAGTACAATTTCTTGCACTTTTTCTTTATATTCATCGTTGTCCTCTCTAATTGATTTTACAGACTGACAAGGTTTTTCTGATCAACTTGAAGCCATGGTAAAACCATTGGCAAAAAAAGTCAACACAGCATTTGACATAGAGCAAGTAGCTTCTGCATTAAATGAAGTTATTATGGAAAGCTTCAAAGTTATTATGGAAAGCTTCAAAGTTATTATGGAAAGCTTCAACTGCCATCTTGTGAAAGGATCCCGATCCTCCAACATAAAATGGTGGACAAGAGATCTAGACCGAAAGCGCAAGGCAGTCAGAAAACTATTCAATCATTCCAAGCACACTGGGGACTGGAGGGAATATCACACAGCCCTCACAGCCTTGGGTGTTGCAATAAGGAAAGAAAAAAGGAAATCATGGATGGAATTTACGCAAGACGTAGATAGCCTCAAAGAAGCTGCTAGACTTCATAAAGTTCTTGCAAGCAAACCTATTAATCCTGTTGGTTCTCTACGAAAACCTAAGGAGAGTGTACAACCTCAGCAAGGGAAGCGCTTGAACTTCTCCTCAAGACTCATTTCCCTGACTGTGTTATTACAAAAGATAACGAAACTAGCGGTTACAACATTACTGGCAAAGACCCAAGGCCATGGGCTGCCAGATCAGACTGCAACCTTGCAAGGCAAGTTATCACAGTATCTAAAGTTAGATGGGCTGTTAGTAAATTTAGCCCATTAAAATCTTCTGGGACTGACGGGGTGTATCCTGTCTTGTTGCAAAAACTATTCAGAGCTAGTGTGGCCTTAGGGTACATTGCACGGGCCTGGAGGGTGAGCAGAGTGGTTTTTATTCACAAAAGGGGTCGCACAGACTACTCCTCTGCGAAGGCATATAGACCAATCAGTCTCTCCTCATTTCTCTTGAAGATTATGGAGAGACTGGTGGATAGACACATCCGAGACAAGGTGCTGCTTGGACAGCCCCTTCATCGGAATCAACATGCTTATCAGCCTGGCAAATCATGTTTATCTGCCCTAAACGATCTTATCTCAAGAGCAGAAGATGCGCTGGACTGTAAGGAAATAGCACTTTGTGCATTTTTAGACATCGAGGATGCTTTTGATAACATCTCTCATGATACTATTATACGTAAGGCTTGAGAACGAGGCATACAAGCCACTGTTTGTAGGTGGATAGATGCTTTACTCCAAAGCCGCTACGTCAAATCTACCCTTTTGCATGATACGATTGAAATCTATACTAGCAAGGGTTGTCCACAAGGAGGCGTACTATCACCCCTACTGTGGAATTTAGTGGTTGATGACCTCCTTACTCAAATCTCCAATACTGGAGTTCATATACAGGGCAATGCAGATGACATAGCTCTAATGGTTACAGGTAAGTTATGTGAGACAGTGGTTGACATCATGAATGACAGACTCCAGAAGATCTGCACATGGTGCGAGAGGGAGGGACTAAAAGTCAACCCCTCAAAAACTGTCATAGTTCCATTCACTCGTAAGAGGAATTTTAACTGCATTAAGCAGAGTTAAGCTGAATGGAATCCAGTTGGAAGCTTCGGAATCAGTAAAGTTCCTCGGCGTGACCTTGGACCAAAAACTGAACTGGAACGCACATCTGGACAATATCATTCATAAGTCCAAATGGGCGCTCCTTACGCTCCTTACAAAGGCGTGCCATTGGGTCAAACTGGGGACTTAAACCAAATATGGCTTATTGGCTGTATGTTTCGGTTATATGCCCTCAGATACAATATGGATCTGTAGTCTGGTGGCGTAAAACCACACAGAAGACTTCTGCCAACAAACTACCTAGTCTACAAAGGATGGCTTGTTTGTATATTACAGGTGCTTTTACCTGTTTTAGCACCCCAACTGCAGCACTGGAAGTGCTACTAGACCTAACACCTCTAGATTTGTTTTTACAGCTAGAAGCTTGGAAAACAATATCGGTTACAACAAACAGGTTTGTTGAGACATGGTCGATCTTTTAAAAGTCACACCAAACCCAAGAACAACCTGACAAAGTTATTTGCAGTTCTCGATATGTCTTCAGACGTAATGAAGAGAACATTAGTATTTACAAAACCATATACTGTGACCATTGAATCACGGTTACTTTGGGAGACTAGGAAGAATAATCTTCCAACTAAGAAACTCGTCTGGTACACAGATGGTTCTTTAATTAATCATGAAGCTGGATTCGGGGTGTTCTGTAACAAGACTTTAACCACTATAAAAGGTGGCCTGGGAAGTTATTGTACTATTTTCCAGGCAGAAATAATAGCTATTTTGGAATGTGCATATCTTGGGCTTTTAAAAGGCTACAGGAATGCAAACATTTCTATTCTTTCGGACAGTCAAGCTGCCCTTAGAGCGCTGGACGCCGATATCATATCATTTAAATTGGTATGGGATTGCCACCAAACACTTTGTGCTCTTGCCCAACTCAATGCAGTGACACTGGGATGGATTCCAGGGCACAGGGGGTTTGATGGAAATGAAAAAGCGGACCAATTAGCAAAAGAGGAAGCTGAAACTCCCTTCATTGGTCCAGAACCAGCTTGTGGAATTAGCTGGTCTCTAGCTAAGAGCACAATGCACAATTGGGCCAAAAGAGAACACAAACTAAGATGGAATCTCTTTCCTGGCCAAACCTTGGGGAAAAAACTAGTGCAAGGACCCTTAACTTCGCTTACAAAGTCCTTGACTAGACTTGACAGAGCTAATCTACGATTAGCCATAGCATTTATCACTGGACATGGCCACTTCAGGAAACATCTGACAGTAGCAGGTCTACTTCAAGAAGACATCAGCTGCAGATTATGCGGGCAGTCGCCGGAGACAGCCAAGCACTTAATCCTGGACTGCGAATCCTTGGACCCTAGGAGAAGAAGGGTTTTTGAGGGCAAACAGCCGGGAGATGAATTTGATACAAGATTGGGAAGTAAGATACTGGAACTTACAAAGTTCACCGGTATCGGAACTCCCTAACAACGCGAAAATGGGAGCACAATAAATCTTTTAGGTTGACGTGCACGGGGTCTAGAACCCTAGTCCCAACAATAATCTAATCTAATCTAATCTATAATATAAGTTAAAGTTAAAGTTAAAGTTGCGATCAAGCCCAGAGGACCGCGCAATACTGCTGGAGTGTAGGCTCCAGTGCTCAGAACCTGCGGGACAAAGTTGAGGACGGGGGGTCGGCCCGTCGCTCGCCCGCCTTTAACTCCCGGGAAAGAAACCCGGTACCCATTCTATAGAGGGCTGGGTACCTAGGGCCCGTTTGGAGGAGAAAGAAGCGTGGAAAAATTCCCGTCCTCCGCCGAGGCCGGGAAGCGAACCCGCCACCTCCAACCCGCAGCCAAGCGCCCTTACCCAATCGGCTACCGGGCCCACAATCTATAATATAGCAATGTAAAATTATACTTAACATAAAGAAAAGAGTAAGAAGAAAAACATTATCTTCAGAAAAAGAATTCCTCTAATTGAAGTTACTTTTTAAACCAAATTTTATTCATTTTACTAAACTTCCCTTATTCATCATTCTACCAGAATTAGCCTTTTATTACTTTAGACTTTGAACACAGTACAATTTCTTGCACTTTTTCGTTATATTCATCGTTGTCCCCTCTAATTGATTTTTCATTAACCATGAAATATATGATTTAGGCATCCTTCGTAATCCAATTTCAAGTAATTAAACAGATTTCATTAAATAATAAATTTCATTAAACGTGATTAGTGTTAAGTAATTAAATAACGTCAAACTCAAAATGGGTAATAAGCTTCAAACATTACCGTTACATTTACTGTTTTTAAATTATGCTATATTATTCTTTTAACATGGCAGTAAATCTAACATTGGTATAACTTTTTAAGCATAAACCATTACAACAATAACGCTAACAGTCAGTGACCTATTTAGGATCTGCGGGCCCCTAGGCTGAACCTGTGGCGCGGGCCCTACCCGGGAAAATATTTTTTTTAAATTAACCTACAAAAACCGCATTATTAGCAATTATCCAATTAAAAACTTAAAAATAAACGTTTAAAGTTTATTATTAAATTATAGAAAATTTATATACGACATTCCTATACAGTATTTAGAATTTCATGAATTCATGAGATGATAAAAATCAAAAGAATTGAACATTATTAAGGTAATATATCATAATGGTATTTAACATAATTTATTAACATTGCTAGGAATAACTATAGTATTAAACAAGAATATAAAATTGAGATTCAAGTCTATGTTTCTAAATATGCAAATATGAGTATTACGATTTTAAAAATTACATATCGTAATTTTAATTAAACATGTGAAAAATGCAAAATGCAAGATAACAAAAAGGAATGTAATGAACAAGCAAAATGTACTTAACCTATACAATATACATAATATACTATTTAATTCAAATACAGAACTTTTCCAAACAAATTTAGCTATAGGGAAAGTGTCACATAATCTTAATGGCTAATTAGATGACGCCTACACTTCGTACTAAGGAAGCTACTTATAATATCTTCATAGTTTTGTTGTCTTAAAATGTCATTTTCATTGCTGAGTAAAGCTAAAGCGTTGAGCCTGTCTTTTAACATGGAGGTTCGAAGCCTGTTTTTGATCAACTTCAATTTTGAAAATGATCTTTCGTCACTGCTGTTTGTGATCATAAGTGACAGATATATTCTTAAGACAATCTCAATATTAGGAAAACAACCTTGAATGTTTTTTTCTAAGATGAGTTTATACATCCACCTCTCCTGATTAATGACTTTTTCATTTTCGTCGTCATTTTCTTTCAAACTCATGGTAAAAAAACTTTCCCAATTAATCGTCTAAGTCATTGTTATATTTTTCTACTAAGTTTTAAAATGCTGTAATTATCTCTTCTTTACTAAGTGTATTCAACTTGTTGAGAATCCCAAAGCAGGGATCAATTACTTTGTATGCCTGAACCCTCTGCCGCAACGATGATTCAAATTGATCTATGATAGCAAGGAATTTCTGAGTTCGAAATTTTTCTGATGGGTGCTGAAATTCTGGTTAGAAATTTTTCAGCTCAATTTCTGGTGCTTCGACACAGGGCTGGATCTCGGTTTCGACAACCCAGGAATTGCTGGGGGCCCTCTGAAAAGGGGGCCCGCGCCGTGGTCTGAGTGCGGCTCGAAGTAGCTCGTTAAGGCCCGTGAAGAATTTTCGCTTGGAAGTTACCAATTTATAGATCCGGCCCTGCTTCGACAGAGTCAAGAGGTGACAAACGCACGTTTATTTTTCTCGGGACCATTTGTGGCGAAGGCCCCCTGTATGGTGCAGGCCCATAGGCTGCAGCCTAGGTAGCCTAAGCTTAAATCCGACCCTGCAAACAGTTATCGTTACTTACAACTCCGACAGCCAAGTTTTGTGCACAACATCACACTGTAGAAGCCTTAGCGACGAAGCTTTCTGGAGATGATTTAAACAGATTCGGCACATGTTTATACGCATTTAAACAGGTGACGTGATATCCAAAATCTTGACTACCGTTAATGTATAACGTAATAGTCTATTTAGGGCTTTAGAAACTTAAGTGAAGACTTCAGAAACTTTAATACTTCAGAAACTTAAGTGAAGTACATTAGTTAACAAAATGCCAATTTTCCAACATAAAAACCTGAGATTATTTGAAATGCAAATGAGGCAACCGACTATATGAAGAAAAGAAACTTAAGAGAACTCTTGGAAAAATTATCAAAAGTTTCAATCAAAATTACTTTAAAGAATTAAGTGCGCTAGGAAATAACTTATAGAAACAAGAATCAAGACACTCATCAGCGTGATTACCTTATGGTTAAACATTAGTGATAATGGACTATGTATTGTTATTTTTATAAGTAATAACTATAAATTGTCTTTATCTATTGGAAAAAGGGAAATCTACCATCACATAAACAAAAACCAATTTATGATTTTAATTTTGACATTGATGGTTAATCTAGGACATTTGTTTCACCATTGTTATGGATCATCAGCTAGATTTCTTTATCTATATTTATTCCTCAAAAAATCAAGCCCACATAGAAAACTGTCCGAATTACAGTCAAATTAAGGAATTTTATTTTGCTGTAATAAAATAAAGAAATGATTAAAAGAAAATTACATAGCACTAATTAATTGAAAATTTAGTGGTAATTCTCTTATTTCTGGAAATCTCAAATTTTCCAATGTGCCTGAAGTTACACTGAATGGATTCATAAATGCAATCCTCCTAAAATATTGATTTTGAACTTTCACAATTCACATTATATATTGTGCTTTCCGAAGCGTTTGTATTTCTTTGTTTGTTTTTTTAAATACGTTCTGTCTCACTAAATGACATTCTCGGAACTTTCCAGTTGAATCTTTTTCAATGCTTTATCTTTCGTAGTCAGAAACGCTGTTAGTTGTTCGTACAAATATGATATTTTGTCCTTTTTCTTTAATGCTATAAATTACAATATTTTCTATTTTGTTTCAGCAATAAAAATACTATTTATATTTGATTAACCATTAACTTCTGAAACACTACAAAAAAAAAAAATGCACTAACTATTGCGATTTGTTTTCCTCTCCTGTGCAAGTGAACAATTGTTCGTCTTTGGTCATCACCATACATTATCGATCTGTCATCCTAATGGAACGGAACAGAATAGGAATATCTTACAAAAACAAGATATGCTATTAATTTTATATACAAAAACTTTCAACAAAACAGAAGGTAAGGGATATAATTCATCTGATTAACATTTCAATAGGGCAAAATCACCAATTTCAAGATATCATGTAAAACAAAGAAGTAGAAATCCAAAATTTAGAAACTTTACAATAAACCATGAATTTTCTAAAGACTAATGTTTTATATGAGAGCATTAAATTAAGCATTAAATTAAACATTTCTGAATTCATACTGGTTTCTCTTAATAGAATATTATTATTTCCAATACTCACCTTTGTAATTGTTTGCTGAACTGAAATTTTTAGACAATCGTAGTTAGTTCTCAATGAAGTAATTTTCAAATGATCTGTAAATACCTCTGGTAACTTCCTCAAGATAAATTGCATTTCATTTTTAAAAGCTGTTAATTTCAATGAAACCACTTCACCTCCATTTTCATAGTTAATCTCTGTAAGATCCACATGTTCTAAGCAGCAACGAAAAAAAACTACATCAAGTATTATAAAAGATATAACTACAATAAGAAAAGTAACTTAAATTAGTTTTTCAGTTTCTAACTGTAACAAAATGAATCGTACTAGTGATGAATGTATCCTTGTGACTCACTTTCCAATTGAACAGCAAAAATATGTTCTAAATTATAGAGATCTGCTTCATACAGGAAATATCGAGGACTTTTTGTTATAAGAAACACAATTTCACATTGAGTTTAATACTTCCTTAGGGAAATTGACGCCAAGAAATACATTACTAGATCAGAATCTTGGTGTATCTGCTCATGGTAGATACAGCCTATTATTTAAAATAGATTTAACTGTAACTTCGAAAAAACAAAAAGACTGAGTATTTTATTGCAACAGTTCTCGGATTGGGACCTTCTTCAAAAAGCTGACTTTTTATTTCAGGAATCGAAAACCAAAAGCATACTAGAAGACTAGTTTTAAAGAAATCAAAACTGAACCCTATTTCAAAAATAACTGAACAGGTAGCAAATGTTACTATTTTTTTATTAACTTAAAACTCCAAACAAATAATCATCATTTTGTATCACATATGGATGCACTTCTTTGGATTTAGAAACAAATTAACAAGCAATTAATAAACTCTTCTCAAAAAAAAAAAGAATTTAATCACAAATACTGACCAAACTGATATATCAGAAAAGTCTTGTTAATAAGACTTCAACATTTTGGAGATAAATAAAGGAAAGGAAACGCAGCACTAGAATAAACGAGAAATTGCATTTCTGTTTAGATTTCGGGAAGGATTAGGGAACGGCCGTTGTGTCCTTCTACGGACTCATCAGCCCAAACCCCGCCTTTCCTTTAACAAAATCAGAAAGGCAAGATCTTGTTAGTAAAAGTCACCGCTAACCCGGCCAACAACAACAAAAGCAAAAAAAAAAAAATTGCTGCGTCTCTCGACGCCATCAAAAAGCCTTTCTTGTTGGTGGGGTCACGGCCGGGTTGGCGGTGACTTTTACTAACAAAATCTTGCTTTTCTGCTTATGTTAAGGGAAGGTGGGTATTGGGCAGATTTGTCCGTAGAAGGACGAAACGGCCGTTCCTAATTCCTTCCCATAATCTAATCAAAAGGCAATTTCTCCTTTTATTCAAGCGCTGCGTTTCCTTTCCTTTAATTACTCATATTCGCAGCAACTTTTCTTTTTTACTTTGAAAAGTTTTTTCTTTGAACCTTCTGTTCTTTTTAATTCCTTTCAACCTACTCTTTTAGGAGAAAGGATTTTTGCTGGCATCGAGAGACGCAGCAATTTATTTTCTTGCCTTTTGTTGTTGGTGGGGTCACGGCCGGGTTGGCGGTGACTTTCTTTTATTGACTCATATTCACAGCAAGTTAAATTTCTTTCCTTTTTGGAGCTAAATTAAAATATATATTTATTCTCATTTAATTATTGAAATTAAAAAAAGCAAAGAAACAAAAGAAAATTTATATACGTTACAATAACATAAATGTTTAGAATCCAATCCTTATTTTAGTTAATAACATAGCGTATAAAATAAGTTTTTGTACTGATTTTTTTTTTCAATTTTCAAAGTATTATCGAAAGAGCTTTACCACTGAAAATCTTATATATTGTTCTTACTTGATTGTGGCTGATTTCGGGTATAAAAAAAATTGTTGTTCCCTTGACAAATACGTAAATGGAAATGATAAATCTATTAAAACATTTGAAAACATTTATAATGTTTATTATTTAGTAATGATTATTATTTATTTTTTATCCTCAATAAAAAAATTTGAAGTTATTTGAGAAAATTATTAAAATAATGAGTCATTTCTTAATATGCTAACATAAAAAATAAATATGATCACTGCAAAATAGGTTTGTATAAGAAATAGACAGATTTTGAAAGTTGAAAATAAAGAAATTCAAATAATTAATTTTGTAAAGCAATTGAATTCAAGAAATCACTAAGACAATATCAATTGAGTTTCTGAAAAATATATTTCATTAACAGAAAATATATTATTATCTACGTTACATTTAAATAAACATTCCAGTAAAAATTTAAATAAACATTACTCAATAACTATTCAACAAGATTACGATTGCAAGAAATATAATCGGAACATCTACTGTAAAACTGTATTAGCGAAGAGAAAGTTTTTGTGGGATTTAACTTACCTTGACAGGGTTTAAGTTTTAGATATTTCAAATGATTATCAAATAAAAAAAAATCCTTGACAAGCTAATGTTACATCTATTTGCGAGTATTCTTAAAATTGCTAAAAGATTGAAAAGATGGACATGATTGTTTCAATCTTCCGAAAACATCTTTTTATAGCCTTAAGAGTAACATTTTAATATCTTTTTTATCACCGTAGCATGAGTGAATCATTTGAGATTATGTTTAGCTCAGGTTTTTTTAAACATTTTGCGATTACAGACTTTCAAAGAATTGCCCACATAATTCCTCATAGGCCCTTCCGAGGAATTCACAATGTGAGGAATTACGAAAAAAGTAGCCAATCACTCTAAATCAAAAAAAGGAAAACTAACAACATTCATTTTTCAATCATTTGGTCCTGTTTATAAAAAGCCCTTTTATTATGTCACACACAAACTTCCATGGGTTTTAGAAAAAAAAAATTGAATTTTTCTGCAGAATGCCATTGTCAATTCTTGACAATTGCTTACATTTGCAGTTATTCAGATCAAACCGTGCCTCTCTTTGCTTAACTCTGATAAACTCAGCCATTGACGTTAAGAATCTTTTATTTATAACTAAATAATCACGAAATTAATATACTAATAAATAAGTGTGAATACCGTTCATTTGGTGGCCAAAAAGGCTTATTTCAAAGGCTTTAATTCCACTTATGTTACAGTTTTTTTTTTCAATTTCAAATGCATAGTTGAATACAATTGGTGTTTAAAAAACTGACAATTCAAAAATGAAAGGAATATAATATTTATCTGAAAGCTGCTTACATGACTGAGGTTTTCTTTGATGAAAGAAACGACTGGAATTTAAACCCTGTTTAAATGATGTACTTATCAAACATTCGTGTGATTGATTTATTTGTTATGATTGAAATAATGAAAAAACTTTCATGTAAGATTTTTTTGGTCATTACTTAGTTGTTTTTCATTATAGGAATCAGTAGGATTTTCTTCAATTTTTTATATCATAAATTAGCGAAACTAGCAAAACTAGCAAAATACCTTTGCTTCGGGCTGGATTCAACAGCTGTTATAATGTGGAGAAGGATGAAATTGTAATATTTGAGGTCACTTCTAACCTTTCCCAGTTGGTAAAAAAAATCGTATAATCGTTACAAATTACTGTTGGATTCGTCTTTTGTAAACCGAAAACCCTTAGATATCGAATTTCATCGAGATCGAATGACATAAGACTTCCCTCCCCCCTTTCCTGCTTTTCTCCATCTCCTTAGGGAAAAAACATTAATAAACGCAATTCTAGAGAGCAACCTTCTTTTTAAATTTCGTATGAGGGAAAACATCTCTGGCAGTTTAATTTTGAGCGGTTTCAGTTGTGCCTTATTGAGTCAGTGAAGATATTTATCTTTATATGTAATGTATCTGAAACTCCGAGATTCCATAACTGAACATCCAATTATACTATCAATACATGTTTCGGAAACGCCGAAAATTTAGCTGGGCAAATCTGCGCACTACGAACAGGACATCTATTTAATCCAAGATGTTCTACAAACCGTTACTAAGAGATGAATCGAGCATTCTAAGATTAAAATATTGCGGAGCTGCACACACAGAGAACGTTGTTCTTTCTATGGTTCTTTATTTGTAGAGGATTCAGAATCCGAGACGGGCAGAACTCTTCAGCTGAACCTTCACAGTTTTATTATCACTAAAAGATGCAACATATGGTGCCGAAAAGAATCGATGAAGGAAAGTCACGGAGGTTGCTGCTTGTAAGACTTCCGCTGTGATTAACAAACGTGGGAAGGTATCGCCTTTGAAGGTAACCTTTGAGCTCTCAGAAGCATGTTGGGATATGGTCCGTCTAGTATATTGCTAGGACAACTTTTGCTTCTAGTTGATAGTTTCGAGGAACGTGGCTCCTCTTGTGGAGTCAAAGGCTTTGCTGTTCAACATAATAGGCTCCTTGCCAATACAAGCTGGTGAACGTCAGAACTGCTGCAAAGAAATCAAGAGGTAGTCCAAGGGAATCCATGTTTTATGTGAACTGACATTTTCTTGTTAGAAAATAAATAGCTATAGATGCTGCATAAAGGGAAGCACTTGAGACTGCAGAATCTCCAGAATCTATCTATGAGCTTCCATCACTTCCATCATAGGTGGAGGACATGGCTCCAACAGTACGATCACACCCATCATTCAAGTAAGAAGTCCGAATTTGTATGCTGCCCAGTGCTTCTCCATATTCGTGTTCGATAGTTATCCGTGTCCAGACAAAATCTGGATTCGTCACTAAAATGATTCGTTGCCAGTCCACAGCCGTCCATGTCACCCACTCACTACACCACTACAACGAAGCTGATGTTGCGATGGTAGGATGTTAATGAAAGACAGTGTAAGGAGCGCCTTACACAGTGTAAGGAGTGTAAGGAGTAGAATGGAAGTCATCTCGCATTCATACAGAAAGGTACATGAGTTTCTAGTGATGCTGCTACGCGTTATCTCGATGGTGGGCAGAAAACCTTGGATAAGTTATTGCCTGTTGGACAACGATACGCTTCTCTTTTCTGGTATTTATTTACCAACTGCATTAACTTCAATTAATGCAGTTGGTAAATAATTGAACTGCAATTAGTGACTTAACTACCTATGATGGTAACGTACACCGAGCATTTCGTTCCCAGATCATTTGTTCTGAGTGAGCTAATGAGTGTGTATCTATTTATACATTAATGAATTGAAATGAATAAAGTATAACGATCATTAAACATCAATTAAAATAAAGCATAATTAAAATAATTAAATCCAATAAATTGAGACAGATAAATTAGCTTTTCAAGCACAGGCTAGTGATCAAGGCTACGACGTCCTATCAGATTG
>JAFIDM010014078.1:0-13227 GCA_023159025.1 Thereuonema tuberculata
CATGTATTTTAATTTTTAATATAATTATGAATTTTTACCCAGTGTGTTGGCCTTATTATTTCGTAATAACAATTTTACACACGTGAATTTTAATTAGTAAAAGAAACAAAACACGTGTAATTTCAAATCCTGGCTTGCGAAACTGTCGGGTACAAAGGAATTTATATATAAAGAGAAGTAAAGTGAACCCAACGTGGTTTTAATAGAAATAAAAAAATTAACGTGCCACAAATGAATAGGAAACAATAAGGAAATGATACAGAACTAAGAAATATCTGAGCATTTCGTCTGGTGAGTTTATAAAAGGACGAAACGGTCCGTCCCAAATTCTCACCGATGAAAGCTCAGGTATATTTTTTTATTTCCGTGGTCATTTCTTTATTCTTTCATTTCATATTAATTAGTAATTGCTGATTAACGTAAGATATCTTACCACTCCGTCAGCCAATGTGTTGTCGGTTTTTATTTCACTAATGCTGAAATTATCGTTTGCTGTCTGTACAAACTTGATTTCCACTTTCAGAGTCATGCTGCTAAACATATCATTGAACCACATTTCAAAAGGACTGGTAGTATTTTCAGCAAATTTGCAATTCCTGAAGTTAATATTGGCCTTCCCTATCCACAAAATTAGTGGAAACTTTAGAAAAAATAAAAATAGCAAATTAGAAAAATTAAATTATAAAAAATTAAGAATCTCTAAAATAACGGAATCGTAATGTAATCATCAACTTCTTTCTATTGGAATTCATTGCTGCATGTTTCAATATAGCTAAATTGAATTGAGCAATTATTCACAAATGTTTCCAAATAGCAAATCCATAAAATTGTATTTTTGATTCATTTATTGGAATTCCAATTTATTGGAATGCTTTCAGGTTGTTTTAAAGGGATGGGAGGAATGGAGACTATTATAAATTGTCTTGCGATTTTAATTTGGCTATAAATAAACAACGTATTAAAATTTTATGAAATTTTATGAACGTCTGTTTACCGTTGATCCTTATGTACTTATAAACAAGGAAGAAAAAAATATACAAGTGGAAAAGTAAGATTTTATGCATTCCCAGTGAATAAAATTAACATTTTAAAACTAAATTGTACATTGGATTGTATTTAAAGTAAAATTATGTTAGGTACTCCTAGACATCCATATTATCGATGTTGCTATGGGTGGTCCCATTGAAGATGAAGAGTTTCTGGGATTTAAACCATACCTACTGAATGTGAAAGTGAAAGGGTCTTTCGTGTCCCCACTCAGAAATTGTCTTCAGGTCTAAAGAAAAGAATAAAAGCAACACAGTATATATAGAAATAAGAAGGTCGGCGTAAGTGAGAGCTCCAACGGTGAGACGGAGCAGGGGAGGAAAGCGGTGGCGTTGAGAGCGCGAGAAGGGCGCTCTCAACGTATTTCTCTCAAAGTATTTCCCCCGCTCTCAGCGATACTCTTCTCTCTTCATTCTTGTCTCTGCGTTATGGCTCTCACTTATATCCGCCTTCTCATTCCTATATATCTCTTGCTATTCTTTTATATTTTCGAATTGGGACACAAAAGGTCTGTTTCACCTTCATTACATGGATTAAATTCCAAAAACTCCTCTTTTTCTTCTCTAGTGGGGACTGAGCATTAACAGATGAGAATAGGGTCAATTTTTTTAGATACTCACTTTTATAATGTACAACAGATAAGCAAGGTTTCAGATAACAAAGAGTTCGCATACTAAGTCAGAAAGCTGTAATGTAGTGAAGGAATGAAATGACATTAATTTCAAACAACACTTACACGAATTTCAGCAGTAAATGATGAATTCACAGTGACCATAGACTCGAAATCACTCTTAGAAAATCCCTTCAAATAAGAATTCCTGTAATTCCCCATATACTCGCAATATTCTACGGATACTACATAATTACTATCCTCAAATTTCTGCTCATCTAGTTTCTCACAGGAATCCTTCAGCTTCTGAAACATTTGTTGTATTGTGACCGAATGAACCTTTCCTAGAAAATAAATATTAGAGGAAGATCAAAAATATCTCAATCAGATCATATTTAACTCTTTTTTACATTGATTGTAAAGTTACTACACTTTCACTGTTCATCGCAGAGTGGGACTGAGCAAATCTGGAGGACCAAGTTCGAGGATTGAGGGACAGATGGATACCAAAATAAATGTGAATTAAATTGGACCATAAATAAACCACGTACCAATTTTAAGGAAATCTGTGGAGCCATTATAATTGGTGCATGTACAAACAGACAAGCAGCGATGATAAATATTGAAATAGAAAGTAAGTAAGCTTTCGTATATTCAGTCAAGGATAGAAGTCTTGAAATTCGAGTCTACTTAAAATTTTTAAAACGGAAACTTGATGTACCAAGTTATGCACGTAAACCTTACCGTATTGGCCCGAATGTAAGACGGCGCGAATATAAGACGAATGGCGTTTTTTGAGCTCCAATTTGATAAAAAACTATTGGTCGCGAATATAAGACGTATAAACGTCTGTTCAGTATTCGCAGAAGAATCTTCGCTGAGTGCGATATAAGGCTGATAGTCCTGAACTCATTGCACTTCTTGGCATTATTTATCTTCGGTATTGGCAATAATACTGTTTCCATGAAATCATCAGGCCATTCACCTTTCTCATATATTTCATTGCATAATGATAGTATTTGCTTCTTGTCTTCACCCAAGCATTTAACTAACTCAATGTGTATTCCATCAACTCCTGTTGCTTTCCCATTCTTCATTTCCCTAATCGCTAGCTCAACTTCTTCCCTTAGAATACAACATCCTTTTTCGTCTTCTGATACAGCTGTTTCATCTTCTATAGCTAAGTAATCTGGACGATTCCCTGTCTCATATAATTCTTCTACATACTTCTTCCATCTGTTCAAAATTCCTTGTTTGTCGGTTATTTCATTGCCAATTTCGTCTTCTATCAACCACATGGACTTCGTATTCTTATTTGTGAAATCCAAACATTTTACTTCGCGGTACATTAAATCATATCTTCCTTTTCTCTCTAGAGCCTCTACTTCTTCACATTTCTGTTTCATCCAGTCTTCCTTCGCCTTATCAGTTACTCTTCTTAGTTCGTTGTTTAGTTTCTTGTAATTTCTTTTACCTTCTTCTGTGTTGATGTTTTTCCATTTTCTCCTTTCCTCCATCTTCTCCAACATTTTCCCTGTGACCCAAGGTTTCTTATTACTCATACCTTCTCTGTATCCTATTGTTATTCTGCTCTTTCCTGTATACAGCTTTTTAGATGAGTCCAGTATTCATTACTATTTTCTGGTGCGGATTCTAAATTAGAGGCTTTCTTTTGAAAATGTTCTTCAAATTTTCTTTTTTCCTCTTCGTTCATAAGTTTTTCTATATCAAACTTCTTCGTCACTTGCCTTCCTCTTATCTTTTTCAGACGAATATCTACTTCGCCTATCAGTAGGACATGATCTGAATTAATATCCGCTCCTGGTAGAGTCTTAGCATTTTTTAAGCAATTTCGGTATCTTTCCTGTACGAGTCTATGTGATATCTACTGTCATCCCTTGGGCATGTCCAAGTGTATCGTCTTCTTTTATGCTTTGGAATAACGTATTTCCAACAATCATTTCATTCCGTTTACAGAAATTGGAAGAAGAGCAATTTGGTTTTAGGAAAGGAAAAGGTACGAGAGATGCAATTGGACTGCTGCGAACAATCGGCGAAAGATATCTAGAAAAAAATAAACACATATATGCAGTATTTGTGGACCTGGAAAAGGCTTTTGACAGAGTGGATTGGAAAAAACTTATGGAAATCTTGAAGAAAATTGGTGTGGATTGGAAAGAGAGAAGGCTAATAACGAATCTTTATATGAAACAACGAGTCAAAGTGAGGATAGGAGAAAAATTGTCCGAGGCAAGTGGAATAGGGAGAGGGGTGCGACAAGGATGCCCTCTATCACCTATGCTGTTCAACATCTAAAGAATCTTATTGACTAGATCCCTCGGAGAGTGCTCTTGAGAATATTAGCGTCAAGGAAAAATAACTATAATTACGCAAAAAAGTTAAAACTGTTTAAGAAAAAGGAACACATGAATTTTATCTAGCTTATCTTACAACGAAAAATCTACAACAATTGCAACCTCGTGTCTCGTTGCCTCGTATCTTAACAATTCAAAAGCTAACAATAATAATTTTTCACAAACAATAGCAACGTTTGCAACACTCCCCCCCTGAAAGTGTATACTTTCAGTAAAAATAAGTGGTCAGTCATAACCCACAGTTTATAAGTCTGTAAAGTCACTAGTAAAGTTAAAGTCACAAATTCTGTCCTTCAAGTTCTAACGGATATAACAATTCAATAGGACGTTTTACAACCTTACCGTCAGGTAGCAGGACACGGCACGAACGGATGCATCCGTCTCATCCTTGAAGCACTTCTTTTATGACACATGTCTTCCACAGATGACGTACTGTTCGTCCATCATCGAGGAGGACGAGTTGTCCCACCCGCAGTGGAAGTGTTGCACCAATGTTTCGACGTTCGTGAGCTGTCCGGAGCATCAGCAGGTAATCAGTCCGCCAGATCTTCCAAAATCTGTCGATGGTTGCCAAGCGAGCCTTCCAAAGTTGTCGTATATTTGGAAAATCGCATAACTTGGGTGACGTCAATTTGGAAGTGGGTGGTGAAACAGTGAGACGTCTCCCAATGAGTAGATGTCCCGGAGTGATCACTTCTTTGATGTCTTCTGATACGTAACCAAGAGGGCGGGAATTGAGCACACACTCAACTTCCTCTAATACAGTACGCATCTCTTCAAAAGTCAACATTGCTCGTCCACACGTTATTTTGATTTTGTCCTTTACAGAACGAACCATTCGTTCCCACATGCCGCCCCACCATGGAGCCTTATCCACGATGAATTTCCTTTCAATGCGTTTCTCTGTAGCTAACTGCATCATCTTTGTCCAAATATTTAAGTCCTTTGCTGCACGTTTAAAAGTTTTTGCGTTGTCAGACCATATAACACGACATAATCCTCGGCGCGCTATAAAACGACGAAAAGCTAACAAAAAATCATCAGCAGTCATTGATTCTACCAGTTCAAGATGCAACGCTCTAGTAACTGCACAGGTGATTAACAGAAAATACGTTTTCTTCTGTCCTCCCTTACCTTCACGTACAAAAATTGGTCCCGCATAGTCCACGCCAATTACTTCGAATGGGTTAGCTACATTCACTCGATCAGAAGGGAGAGGTGCTTCCACCATTTGCGCACGTCGCCGAACACAAATTTGGCATGTCCTTAACATGCTTGTTTTTATGTTGCCTCGTTGTTCCACAATATATATCACAGCACCGTACACTTGTTCACTGGCGTCACAAAATGCATGAAACTTACGGCTAACGTTATCCTCACTTCTTAAGGAGAAACATCTCGGAACACTTAAAATTTGCAAGTCCGGTAAATCCAGCATCCACTGATTCCAATCAATTTTTAATGGAGGTTTCAATTCTTCATCCCACTCATAGTTAATTTTCCACAGTTTTTGGAACAAGACCTTTAATCTTACAGTAAACGGTGCAACAATGCCCAGAGGATCAAAAATTCTTGCCATCGCACTAAGAACAATTCGTTTCGTGGGTTGTTTCTCGCTTAGAAAGTCCCTCAGTCCCGTAATATCGAAGTGAAGAGTATCTTCATACTGATGCCACTTCATCCCTAAAACTTTTATAAATTCCTCCTGAGATCTCTCACTGTATTCCTTCTTACCGCATTCTTCGACGATAGCTTTACGCAATCTCTCATCATTTGTGGCCCATTGTCGCAGATTAAATCCTGCTTCTCTTAACAGGAGTTTACCCTCAAGGAAAATACGCCAACCTTCAAAACTGGAAGGAACTGATCGCACTAAATCATCTACATACATGTTTTGAATAATTGACTTGACGAATTCCGGTTCCACCGATTCCACTCGACGCAAATGAAGACGCACTACCACTGCCAGCAGAAACGGTCCACAATTTAATCCAAACAAAACTCTTTTCATTCGATATGTTGTAGGAACCACGGGATTTCCAAACTTCCAGTCCTTTGGCAACCACAAAAATCGAACTGCATCTCGATCATTCGGATCTATCTCTACTTGGAGAAAAGCCTTTTCCATGTCTGACGTTAATGCCACAGGATGTTGTCGAAATCGTAAAAGCAAGTCCATCACATCCGGGTTTAAGTGAGGCCCGGAGTGGAGGCAGTCGTTCAATGATGGTCTTCCGGAGGAGGCATCAAATACAATCCGTAATCTCGTTGTGTCATGGTTATGACGGAAAACGGCCTGATGTGGAATATAATACTCAATTTCATTATATCTTTCTGGTTCCATCACTACTTCTGCATGTTCATTACACAAATACTCCATCATTGTCTTATGATACAACGATAACCTATCCTTGTCCTCACTAAATCGTCGCACAAGGATATAAAATCTTCTATTAGCTTCAGCCTTATTTGATCGCAATTCAAATTTACGTTCATTCCACGGAAGTTGCACTTGATAACGGTCCCCAACTTGACGTATCGTGTTGTATGCTGTTTGCTCGACATCATCAGCGTTCTTTACGATCGTTTCATCTTCGGCAATACCTAAACTTTCAAGGCGCCAAAATTTTTCTACCTTTTTTGCAAGTTCACTGTCTGCATCGCCACAATCGGTGTTATTGATGCACACATTGAATGTATTCAAATGGAGACAGTCCACTGTAGATGAGTTTCCATCTTCGGGTCCGTGAACGTGCCACCCAAAGATTGTTTCAACGGCTGCAAGACGATCCGTCAAACGAACATTATTGCCGGTCGCAACAGTCCAATACAAATCTCCTCCAATTAAAATGTCAACACCGTCTAAATCACACACTGCGCTAACATCAGGATCAGCTAATTTCAATCCCCGTTTCTCCATCTCTCTTATAATTTTATCGGTCGGGACAAGAGAGTATGTTGAGCATACCGAATCAGACTCACGTAGAACAACTTCTATACTTTTCATCCCGTCATTATCAAATAGACGAACACGCACTTTCTTGTATTCTCGGAGCCCTACAGAACCATGAGAAAACACACTAATATCAACCTTTTGTCTTCCAACCATCTCTGCTCCCACTAATTTAGACAGACGACTACTGATAAAACTCATCTGACTTCCTCCATCTAGAATTAATCTGGCACGCACTTGATGTTTTTTATCATCGACCAAAACAACCGCTGATTTCAATAAAACAACATCATCACGAGAGTTCAATACGTGATTTGCTATAGCTTGAGCTGGAGGGCAGTCTTCCTTCTTAACTTCCCGCGACTCAACGTTCTCCTTCAGTGTTGGACAAAGTGCAGAATGATGAGAGCCTTGACAGCTTCTACAGACGGATTTACGCAAAGGGCATGACCGTGAATTGTGTCCAGTCCACAGACAATTAAAACATTTACGCAGTTGCTTTAATTTCTCCATTCTTTTACCCACCGATCGAATGTCACAATTAATTAGCAAATGCTTGTCGCTGCCACAAATCAAACATTTACGTACCGGAGGCTTCCTTTCTTTGTTGTTTGCAACCACGTGCAACGCAGACGTAGATGCACTTGCTCTACTTTTTCCACTTTTTGACTCATTAACAATTGAACCTGTAGCATCATTCTTCTTACTTGGTACATCTCCCACGTAACAAATACGTTCTCTCACTTCGACTTCTTCTCTCATGAATTCAATGAAATGCTCTACATTTGTTGCGCCTGACTTCATAGTTTTACGCGCCCATTCAAGCTGTAATTCCTTCGGTAATTTCTTAACTAATGTAGGGACTAACATAGCGCTACATGCTACGACGTCAACTCCTAATGACTTAAGATTTAAGACCTCCACCTCCACCTCGTCGTAATAGCTCCGTAGGCTTATCGTGTCATTTCGAGGAACAGGCAACTGAAGCAGGCCAGCGGTAGTTCCGTCAATAATACGCTCTGTACGTCCAAACCGTTGCTTCAGTCGATCCACTGCTATCGCATAGTTCTCCTCAGTTATTGGAAGCCCTTCAATACATTTCAAGGCACTATCCGTTACTACACTTCGAAGGTAGTTAAATTTGTCAGTGGCACACAAGTTAGCTTTTTCATGAATTGCTGACGAAAACGCGTTCCAGAAACTGGTCCACTTTAAAATATCTCCATTAAATCTTTGCAGATCGAATTTAGGAAGTCGTATTGATAGTTCTCCATTCCTTGGCGTACTGCTAGAAACAAACCCAGACCCAAGCTGTCTCGGAGATGGACTTCCAGTACAACAATTTGACAGAATACAGTGTAACCTTTCTAACCACACAGCAATGTAATCATTATACTTCATGATTCCTACCATTTCTTCGTCAATAAGATTCTTTAAACGGTGCCGAAACCCGGGATCAAATCTGTATATTCGTGATGTTCTATCCACTGATCGGCCTTCATATAACGCTTTATATTCGCTTGGAAACATCTGTTTTTGCTCATGGATTAATAAAGTAGTTTCTGCTCGAACAAGTTCTTGAACTGACAAATTTCCATTTAATTGCAAGTTGTTTGGCGCACGACACACTGCGGAAAAACGAAATATCCAACCAATTACCCGAACAACCTTTTTCCACGTACTGAAACATTCGACGTTCACTATAACTTCCGGAATCGTCGTCACAACATTAATAGCTAAAGCTGTTTCCCTTGCCTCGGTCATAGCTTTCTTCTCATATACATCGTCATCATCGATAGTTTCCAGGTTGTCGTAACTGCCGGTTACTAACCACTTTGGTCCATGCCACCAGGATTCATCACTGATTAAAGCTCTGGCTGACAGTCCACGAGTTAATTTATCCGCTGGATTGTCTTCAGTTCGTACGTGAGCCCATTTAGATGTTTCACAGGAGTTCTGAATCTCTCTCACTCTATTTGCCACGACGGTCTTCCATTTCCTGGCCTCTCCACGAATCCAATGTAAAACAATCATTGAGTTCGTCCAGTATGATATAGGAATTGAAGTAGATAGAGCATTTCTCAATCTTGCTACTAGGCGGACGCATATTAAGGCAGCCATGAGTTCAAGTCTTGGAATACTAAGTGATTTAATGGGGGCTACACGGTTCTTACTTGCCACCAACATACTTGCAATTAAATGGAAATTTGTCAGTTCAAGAACTTAGAGGAGTTAGTGAATCTTCACTCTTCCAATTCTTCAAGAAACGAACCCTGTATTCCGCTGGGCTGATTTCTTGAAAATTCGTTTATTTGTGATTGAACTTAAAATATGATCACAATTATTTTGGTCATCTGTTCTGTTCTTCCGGAGTAATTATCTGAACTTAGAATCTGCTCAATATTTTACAAGATGTTCCCTATTTACTGCCAAAATTCAATATCATGTTTAATCATAAAATTTAAGAAAGACAAAAAAAAGAAAAAGCAAGAAATATTAAAAATTATCAATTTTTAAATTTTGAAACTTATTTTAATAATTGAAACCTATTAGAATAATTTAGCTATTTTTATTTTCTTTCCCAGTTCTTATTGGTTTGTTTGATAAAAATATATTGTCTCACATAAATCTAATGAATGAAAAATTCGAGAACCATGCGTCTTGGCAACCAGGCCTCATTTATTCGAGTTTCGATAAACTTCTTAAATAAAAAAAAGTTCAAATCTGTATCCCTTTTTTTGCTGAGCGTGATTGTGGTAACCCTAAATGATCGTTACGTACTTTCTACTTCATTTTGGAAGACTTTTGATTACAGTGTACTCTCGATATCTCGAACTTCGATATCTCGAAAACCTTGATATGTCGAAAAATTATTTTTCCCCTTGATATTACATATTTATCTAATGTTAATTTTAATTCTTACGTCGAAGAGTTTTCACTCAAAACCTTGTTATGTCGAATATTTTTCGAAGTAAAAAATGAATTTTTCTGGAAAAATCGCCGTTCAATTGTGTCGAAGCAAATAGAGGAATTTTGTAAAAAATTCTAGCAATGTAAGTTCATTGTATTTTACTAATTCTTTACAATTTAATGTAATTGTTTTCGACTACTTTTAAAAATTAAAATTATCATTGCTATATTTAGATTTATTGTCAACTATCATTACATATTTATACTTATTCTCATCTATCAAGACTAATTTTTAGAATATTATTCCGTATCTTGTGTTTTACGTGAATTTTTATGTTTTGGTTAGGACCTTGTTATGTCGTAAACTCGCTATCTCGAATTTTTTTAGTGTCGCTTCGACTTCGAAATATCGAGAGTATATTGCAATCAGATAAAATTTCTGGAATAATTTATAGAAATAAATATTAAAGCAATGTCGAATTCACAGAATACAGAAATTCAACTTATTAATTACATAAAGTATATTTACGTCTTTAATTATTGTTTTTATTATCTAAAGAGAGCAACAACCACAATTCTTACTTACCTACTCCTGAACAAAACAACAGCACCACAAACCAAAGGTGAAATTGACTTGACATCTTCTCAATAATTGTACTTTTAAAATTTTTGAAGTATACTGAATTCAATTTCCGAAGTCAGTTCATTTTTATAGAAAATTGAGATTAAGTTCCTCCAGCATGAACAAAAGGAAATATATTTATAGTTCTATTAAATTCCGTCGTTATCATAAATAATTAACAACTAAAGCGTATATGGTTGTCACATGTCCCTAATAATACTGGATGTCCTGAATTTCAAGGTAAAATTACACAACCCTTTATTGGAGCTAATGCCAAGGATAATTATAAAACTTTTCCTTAAGGAAAAAAACTTTATTAGTTAGTTTTTAGCTAATAAAGTTTATTTTTTTCATTAAGGAAAATTTTTTTTAATAATAGAAACTTAATTCAAATTGTTTCTACAAATGTATCACTTGAAGATATTGCCCCTATTCGATTCCAATTGTTGACGATATTAAATTATTTTTCTCCCCAAGAAATAATTTAAAATTGAGTTGTAGTTTCAAATTTAGTGAAAGAGAAAAAAATTAATTGCTTGAAAATAAATTTATTTTATTTTTATTTTTTTTTGACTGTGAGCAAAGTTGATTGGTCATAATTTAAATATTAAAATAATCTTGATGACGTCATGTCACTCAACATGTGATTAGTGAGTTGAGTCGTTTGGTGGCGGCAGTGCAGTTGAAGTCTGGATGTCGGTTGAATTGGATGGCTCTGGTCCAATCGGACGCTCCGAGGTTGAGCGGGAATTCTAAGTGTATCCAAAGGGGAAGCAAGTATTGAAGTAGTCTCTCTGAAGTAATGGTCCGCGCTAGGCTTGCGTCGGCAACTGAGAAGTATGAAGAAATATAACCTCTATCGTAATGATATTTTGGATACGATTATTGAAAAGAAGAACCAGACTAAATAAGAAGAATACAGCTGAAATTCAGAAGATAGTAAATCGAAGACTAAACCGAGAAGACAGGCGAGTTCATTTCGAGTTAAGGGATGAAGTGGAACGAAGCCGATAAAATAGGAAGACGTGAAATCTCAGCTAATGCCACAAACTGTAACCTGTAAGTTTCAAATAGAAATTTTAGTTTAGAAGATAGAAGTTCATTACACTGAAGAATTATAATTATTGGAATTGAATTTATCGATAAAGAATATCGAAGGGTTTCAGAGAACTTTGATAATAATTCGTTTAATTTCCCAAACATTGCAACGCAGACGGAAATGAAAGTATCGTTCGGAAGTAACAACGTTCAATTGAATGAAATAGAAGTCCGCACATTTATTTGCTGTATTATAGAAGTCTACCGTTAAGGATAAAGATAATTATTCGAACGGAAGCGAGTTTTGAATCCAGAAGACGAAGGAAGACCCATTCTGCTATCGAAGGGAACGGGATACCTCAGGAGTGGCCAAGTCGTCTAGAAGTTATTCCGAAAAGAAGAAACCGTCGCAGTTTCCGAAGTCATCGGATATTCAGAAGAACTGAAGTAGTTTGCTTGTTGAGTACAAGTATTTTCGTTTCGTTCAAATTGAAACTATTTAATACATAAGGTGAGAAGCCAACGCCTTTTGCTTCAACGAAGATTTACAGCGAAAGTTAAAGTGTGATTTGTAATATCTAAAGGTTTCAAATGGAAACCTAAGTGCTTATGAGAAGTGTATTAATTCTACAATTGTGCTTCTATCAAGAGAGAGGTAAGGAGTCAACAAGGATATATCTCATTGAAGTCAGCGACTGTAAGTTGAATAAATCAACTTACAGTCGCTGACTTCAATGAGGTATATCCTTGTTTACTAGTGGCGAAATTTGATAAATAGAAATATATGTATAGAAGACTATTATCTATTTACATGAATCCTATGTGATAGTGAATCGTTAGTATTGAGGTTTAGCGAATTAATAAGTGAATAGTGATTAGTAGAAATAATAGTTTCATTATACTTACCCGAACTGATAAGTTAGTTAGTAGGAAACTAGTACATTTATATTTTTCCACATCGGTTAAAAGCCGTATTGTCCAGTGCGAACTGTAACTTAATTTGTACGTTAGTATTTATGTAAAGTAAATTTAATTGCCTAAGCGTGCAATAGTAATAGGATTTATTAAGTTAAATAAATTCCAGATACCCATAAGTGGAAAGACTATAGCTTATGTAAAAGTGGTTAAACATTGTATTTAGTAATTCCTATAATAGGATATAAATATAACAAATTTTAACGTGCGTATAAAATATTTTAAAAAATTCGATTAAAGCCAACGCACATAATTACAAAATATAACAAAATAAAAGCATAACAGCTTACATCTTAATCGATTTCGATAATGGAACTATTATCATCATCAGAAGAATACAAGAAATACAAAATACAAATCCAGTCTTTATATAGGCGAGGATAAGTTCATTCAATATTCGGATGTGGGTAAGGTGAACTGCTGCTTGCGGTGATGGATGTGAGAAGACTCGAAACCAAATCATTTTTATTGTTCAGGAATTTTGGGCTATTAATTGTTGCAAAGTTGAATAAAGACTGAAAATAAAATCAACAAATGGCTTTACTTAATATAACAAATTTTAACGTGCGTATAAAATATTTTAAAAAATTCGATTAAAGCCAACGCACATAATTAAATACAAAATATAACAAAATAAAAGCATAACAGCTTAATCTTAATCGATTTCGATAATGGAACTATTATCATCATCAGAAGA
>JAFIDM010014078.1:16731-49880 GCA_023159025.1 Thereuonema tuberculata
TCTTATTTTTCTTTCTAATCATGTTGTACGCACGTTAATTTTATGTAAAACATTATACAGTAAAACCTCGTTAAGTCGTCACTCAAGGGACCAAACATTTTTGACGACTTAGGCGGAGTGGGCATTTTTGAAATAAAAACACAACTGAAATACAGTATTTTCGTTAATTGCTGTAGGATTCGGTGAGAAAAAAAAGATTTTCAGAAATCAATACATGCAAATGAATGAGTGGAAAATAAAAAAAAACAAAAACACTTTTTATATTTTAATGGTTTTAAAAGAAAGGCAATGTCTGTCTTTAGTTTTGAGAAGTTTTGAGTTTGATTTGATAGTTATTGAGTTTGATCATCTGTTATTATTATGTTTTCTTCATTTTTTTATTTATTTATTTTTTTTTGTAAATAAATTTAAATATTTAAAAACTAAGAAAATATATTTAAATACTTAAAAATAATATTATAACTAAATAAAAAAGAGCAATGTGTTGAATATTGCGTTTTTGTTTTCTAAATTGTTTCTAAAAATTAGTTATTTTAATTTCCACTTTGCCGCTGATGACGTGACGATAAATTGGCCGTATCTTCACAGAAACAATGACATCGTTTTTGTATTGGCATTTTTCAAATTCCGTATCACTGTCCGGCTTTATATACACACTCATATTGGTGAAAATTGCAATACCATGAAGGAACCATCGTAATGAAAGGAAATTTATTACACACATTACTAATTGGGATACAAACAAACGATTAAAGTTTCAGAGCAATGCATCAACAGTACTTGCGACAAATCAGTATAGTGTAAAGCCTCTACGAGCTGCAATAAGAGCTGCTATACGCTGTGGCATCGAATCAAACAGGCCTTGAATATGTTCCTAGGGTGTCGCCTGCCAGGCTGCTTCTATCCGAGTCCGCAGTTCGTCGGAATTGGCTGCTGGTTCACAATGAAGGGCTGGTTTCCGAGTGACCATATTCCAGATATGTTCAACAGGTGACATATGCAGCCCTCGGAAAAAGGGATATCTGCCTTGTTTCGAAGACGGCCTGGAGATTTCTGGCAATATGTGGTCAGGCGCTGCCTTGTTGGCATATGGCTCCAGTAGTGCTTTGAAGGAAGGGTACTGCATCAGCCTGCACAACTTCTCTGATCTATCGGTTGCTGTTGAGAGTGCCGACAATTCATAACACCCGAGATCGCCTATAATACTCAATTGCTCCCCAAACCATCACGCCTATCGTTCGTGCAGTATGACGCTGGACAAAGTAGTCTGGAAGTTGGCGCTCACCTTGATATCGTCTAATGAGTATGCGGCCATCATTGTAATCGAAGTTGAAGCGGGACTCGTCCGAAAACACGACATGGTGGCAATCTGCACGCCAGTGGGTGTGTTCGTGAGCCAATTGCAGTCCAGAGGCGTCGATGGTTCTTGTCCAAGGGAATCCTCCGCAAAGGAGTACAAGCACGCAGTCCTCTGCGCTGCAGACGCCGCCGAACCATGCAACCAGACAATGTCAGACCTGTTGCAGTGTTCCAATATTGTGCAAACACTCCAGAAGAAGCTGAACGGTCCTTCACTGCCATGCGGATGAATCTATCATCCCGCGGTGTCGTCAGATCCACTTTTGGATTTTGGACTCGTCGTGTTCTCGTCACTCCACTGCTTCCATACTCACATCGCTGTCGTGACCTTATGCCCCATTCGAGCAGCAATTTCGCTGTAAGAAAATCCTCCTTCACGTAAGCCGATCATTCGGCCCCGTTGAAACTCCTTATAAGGCTTACTGACTCAAGTAGGCACGTGTACAGCTCACTGACAATGAGAAAATACTTGTCTGGATCCTCAACAGTCCTCTTATACGCTCTTACACGAACGTTTAGAAGCCGCTGCTGAATCTAGGCATCCGCAATCATTCCCAGATTTTAATCGTTTATATATCATACCCTGCTTTACATTTCCTGTAAGTTTCACTTCTTTAGCAGGTTTCCTTCATGGAGTTCATTTTTCACAAACATCATTGTGTATGTAAATTATTTAATATAAAAAAATATAAAAAAATAACATTATTGCAAATTTAGATTTGAAAAAACTTTATTTTTTAGAAATGAACCTAATCATTTTATTCTTAAAAAAATATATCAATTGCTAAAATTATTATAATAATACAGCAATAATTCAATAAAACATTTCTTCGTCAGAAAAGTAAAATACTATGGAATTATAAAAAAACGATCCTAAAGACCCTGAACATTATTATGTTCTTTGCAAATTTTACGACTTACGAAACTGTTTTCTTATCTAAATTTAAGTTTACGTCTTGGTGACTTCATTTTCTTCAGTACAATGCAGGAAAAAACATTTGGCACAAATTTATTCGTTAAAACGTTTCTGTTTCGAATTATCAGGCAATAATTAAATGGTAAAAAATGTTTTGAACAAACTCGCATGCTGCACAAAATAGGTGATTTCCATATATCCAGCCGAAACTTTATTTTCCACATTTTTCGTAGATTTTAATTTGCTGGAAACTTGTTGAAGAATATTCCAAGCGTTTTTACAGAATTGCTACAATAAGAACTATACAATACCGAACCACTGTCTTGGAGCATCAAAAATAGAAGATTTATTGAGTGATTCACACTATCAGTTATAGATTCTCGATATCATTTTGGTTTGTTTATTCCACAAGATCTCGAGACATGAGACACGTCATGCGTGACATCGGTGGAGGCGTAAACCTCAAGTGGTCCATTCAAGCGTAAATACTGAAAAAAAACCCATTAAATAATTTATAGATAATAGATATTTTTAGGTGAAAAATATTTATTAAATTTAATTTTTTCAAAATGAAGATTATTAACGTGCGGGAAGTAACAATAATAATATGACCAATATCTCACAATACATATAAAAATGTGTTTAATACAATGACACGTTTCGAGATGTCCGAAGTAAACGACTCTCTTCCTCAGTTACAACAACCAACAAAGAATTTAAAAGAAACAATTTAAGCATAAAAAGAATTAACATGGACAGCCATTTAGCGCTTGGCAGATTCCATTGGCTAAAAGGAAAAGGCGGAGTCTCAAACAACAGGCAGTCAAAAAAGAGTTATTAAACTCTTACTACTTTCATAATAATTTTTGTTACAATTTCAAAGAGAATAAAAATATGGAAAATTAATAAAAGAAAAAGTATAACATTTTAATTATCAACAAAAAACGTGATATCAATATGATTGAGTATTATTTTTATCTAGTTGGTTTATTATTGCATTAATGTATTATTATGGTAATTTATTGTTAAAATTTTTGGTATGTGATATTGATGTTGATATTGATATTGGAAATTAATAAAGGAAAAGTATAACTTTTTAACTTTTAACTTTTAATTTTTTAACTATCAACAAAAAACGTGATTTTAATGTCACACACCAAAAATTTTAACAATAAATTACAATAATGATATATTAATACACTAATAAACCAACCAGTTAAAAAAAACTTAATCACTTAACAGCAAAAATATTAGTTAACAACGGAATTTCATGAAAAGCAAATATAACATCCGTAATAATTCACAAATAGAGAGAAAAAATCAGAACCGGACAACAAATATGCCTTTGAGCCAACATTGAGCCAACATCAATGGGAATTCTGAACAGCTATTTCATTCTTATTAAAAATCATCAGCAGAATTTACCCTTGATGTTTGCTTTTACGTAAAGCTTTCGCACAACTGAGCCAAGCATCAGGGGTAAATTCTGCTGATGCTTCCTATTAAGGATAAAACAGCTGTTCAGAATTACCGTTGATGTTGGCTCAATGTGCGAAGGCATATTTGTTGTCCGGTTGTGATGTTTTCTCACTAAAAGAATTTAAAGTTTTCGATTTAATAATTTATCATTAAATTTTTAAATGTATTGTGCCGTAATACAGAATGGTAATAATGTTATTATAAGCAATGTGTATCAGAAAAAAATTGCTTCCAAATTAATAAAATTTAAATTCAAGATCATTTTTAAGCCAACAAACCTACAACAAACCTACAACAAACCTAATTTTATCTGTTATCGTCAAGAACTAAAGATAGAACTGAAAAACACCATAATATGAGTGTACTGTATGAAATAGTTTCTAATACTTGTAAAAAATCATATATTGGTATGTCACTACATTTATTACATAAAAGAGTTCTATAGCATAAAAACGAAACCAATAAATCAGCTTTAATAGAATACTTAGAAAATTTTCCGAATCATGAAATAAATTGGAATCAAATTAAAATGTTAAATAAAGAGAGAAATACTGAAAAATTACAAATAAAAGAAGCTTTATACATTCAAAAATTTAATGATAAATTATTAAATCGAAAACATGAAATTCCTTTAGGACCACCCATTGCTATAGAATTTCTTTGTTAACTAATAATTTTGCTATTAAGTGATAGTTTTTTATTTTTTTTTATCTGGTTCGTTTATTAGTGTATTAATGTATTATTATTGTAATTTATTGTTAAAATTTTTGGTATGTGATATTGATATCACGTTTTTTGTTGATAGTTAAAAAGTTAAATATTTATTTTATTAATTTTCCAAATTATTATTCCCTTTGAAAATATAACAAAAAATGTTATGCAAGAGTTAAATTTAATAAACATTTTCCCCATAAAAATATCTATTGTATAATATAATAATTATAGACTTTGAGTTTTAATTTAATCTGTAATAAATTGAACCATAAATAAGCAGCCACGCAAGTTTTAAGGAAAGTGAGAGAAATATTCATGGTTGGAGTAATATCATAAATGATATATTTTGTGCAAAATGACCCTGAAGATATATTCGGATAGTGATTAGTACTAGTGTTAAGAATGATTAAGCTCTCATAAAAATAACTGCTGATACTCATAATTCATTTCAGATTACTGAAGGAATTTCTGGAGCCAGATAACAAAGTGATAAAGTGCTTCACTATGAGCAGTAAGACCTAGATTTAATCCTCGGCAGTGGGGACACGGATATCTCCACCTAGAATTCTTCTCCAGACTAGTCCTAAAGACAACTCAACCTTTTAGAACAGGGACCTAATTGCTTTCCCGGAAGGAGTTAAAAGCGGAATTCGTCATGACGACCCGAACTCCACTCTAAAGACTTTATAAATAGTAGAAAAGTTATTTTTAATATTAAGTCTCACAAGTAAACCTTCTCTCCTTTGATACCGGTTTTCCGGAAACCCATATATTTTCTGAAAGCTTTTGTCAGAAATAGAAAAACAGTGAAATCTTAGGGGCAAAGGGACAAGCGTTTAGGAGCCATAGATGAACATATTCCCTTAATGACGTCTCTATTTTTTGTATGTTCGCGTATGTTGCTGTTAAGTACTAACGTATTTTATGTCGTCTTCTTATATTGCAGATGGATCCTAAAGTCGTTGTGGCTGCCCTGATCTCCCGATTCGGTACAAGCAATCGGTCTCCGAACAGGAATCGGAGATGATAAAACACATAACTACTCTCCTGAAAAATGATATGGAGATTGTGGAAGAGATCCGGACATTAGGATTTGCTGGAGCCGATGGAGAAGAATGGGACGAGGAAATGAACTTCGAAGATGATGGTGTCGATAAGGAACAGCAATGCTCGTCGCAACAGTCGCCGTCCTCTACTTCTAATTCATCGGCATCCGAGTATGGGCCTTCGCCCAAAAGGCGAAAGCATGATGGTCCAGCAGATATGACAGAAGAGGACTTTAATGTACTGGACCACAAATCCTACGACAGGCGAACCTCGGACAAAACGTCTGTCGCACATGTCAGTAATGAATCGATTTAAGAAAATTAAGAACATGAACATTCTGTTCAGTTTGGAAAAAAACATGAATGCTCCGTCGATCCAAAAAATCAATCAGGCTGTCCTGCAGAAATTCAAAGAGAAGGAAACAGAAGGAGTAATTATTCACGACCGGACGTTGCGACTGTGAGCCATGCAACTCAAAATAGCGATGGATCCGCAAAATACAATCGATTTTAAAGCTTCTGATTCCTGGGTATATCGCTTCAAGAAGCGGAATAATATTGTTGACAGAGCAATAACCCACACAGTTGGCAGGAATTGGCAGGATAAGGAGGCAAATTTGTCACAGGCTTGCGATGATTTTGTTGCGAAGATTCGCAACCTTATCGTTACTGAAAACTTTCCACCGACACATGTCTTCTATGCTGACCAGAGCAGATTTGACAAAGAGTTACATGTCCATCGAACCCTGCGAACCAGAGGAACAACAGTTGTTCGCACTGATGTTGGATCAGTCTCTGCAACACAGCACAGTTCATGATTATGCCTGTGATTTCAATGGAAGGCGAAATACTGCGGCCAACATATGTGCTTGTAACCGAGCCATCTGGAAAATTCCCGCAGTCAAAGCCGGCAGATCCTCCGAATATAATATCGTATGCTGGAAAAACAGCGAACATGTCGAAAGCAGACCTCAAACGGTTCTATCGGGACGTATTTTGCCCAAGTATGCCTGATGATAGGAAGAAAATTCTGCTTTTAGTGGATTCATAGTGTTCTAATAAAGATCATGCATTGTCTGCTTCCGAAGTACCTGATGGTAAAGTCCTACAAAAAGAACTGGTACCTGAAGGATGTACGGGAAAGATCCAGCCTCTGGATATTCATTTTTTCAGACACTACAAATCTTTTGTTCGTTACATAATGAACACAATCATTATCCAGACACAGGAGCATATCTGGCATCGCGATAGGTTTCTGGCCCTGCAGTCCTTTTCCTTATATCAGTTCAGCGCTCCTCGTTTCAAGAACTTGATTAAGTATGCTTTTTATAAGGGCGGATACTTGGATGACGAACCTGGAATGTGGATTGCGCCAATGGATTACTGCTTTGATTCATTGACAAATGATGAGTGTGCAAAGTGTGAGGCTATCGCTTTTGTAAAATGTGCCCATTGTGAACTGTCTTTCTGCCCATCTCACTGTTTATTTGATGAATTGCACATTGATTGTCTCTTGTAATAGATTTTGTTTGAAGTTAATAACAAGTCACATTTTCAACATCCCACCATATATTGTTTCTTTTCAACGAGTTGTTTCTTCCTTTATATTGAGATCTCCATCTTCTTAAGTTTATATTATTATTATTATTTCCTTCATATTATTAGTTCACATAAATATGTGAAACGAGCATTTTAGCGACTTTTGGTGTCATGTTTCCAACACTTTACTGATACTTTGTGGGCCTATAAATCCTAAACGCTTGTCCCTTTGCCCCTAAGATTTCACAGTTTTTCTACTTGTGACATAAGCTTTCAGAAAATATATGGGTTTCCGGAAAACCGATATCAAGGAGAGAAGGTTTTCTTGTCAGAATGTTTCAGAATACAAAGTTTATTTAGCATTTAGTGTCTTTCAATTAACAAAAAGCTAAATTTTAATTGTACATTAATTATTATTACTGATATAAATTAAACGGAAATATAAAAAATTGTTCATTTTTAAATGATTATTTATTTATTTATTTATTTATTTATTTATTTACTTATTTATTTATTTATTACTTGCAGACTATGTTCCTTAAATCTTGCATTTCTATCTATTAGTTATGAAAGTAATTTACAAGAACATTCATCTATACTATAATAGCATCTAAATACAAACCTTACGAATTTAACATTTTCTTTTTAATAATTTTAATTTTATTATATTATTTTATATGATATATTACGCCGTGCCGGAGTGTTCGTGTGGACTCAGGAGTCGGTCTGCCGTGAGGCCAGTGTGTCCGTACCCGGGTTCAAATCCCGGTCGAGAGCAGGGATGATTCAATTTCCTTTCCTATGTTGTCAGCCTCTTCTTCACTTTCTCTTCGGTCTGACGTCATTCCGTATTGGCGTCCTGGAGAAGGCAACGGGAAACCACTCCAGTATCTGTTCCTTTGTATAGCTGCAGCTTCTCCTAGGGGGGTCGCCCCTCGGTGGTCCGTAGACTTGAACCAATCTCCGGATTGACCTACCTTGGTATGATGTGGTATTATGTTACATTACGTTACATTATAATTTTAACTAAAAGAATTAATTTTAATAATATTAAACCCCAGGAGATAAGAAAAAGGAAAACAAGGATTAATACGTATTTTCTAAGAAATGATAGAATTATAGATGCATGTTCTGAATCCGAAAATGCCAATTAACCACAAACTACAGCAAGAACATTCGACCATTGGTTGCAGATTAAAATTAAATTAAAAAATACAATATTAAACTAACTATCTGTGTATATAATTAATATTGTCATGTAAATTCTTAGTACAGTCAGCACTTGTACAGTCTCCACTGATAAAACGCAATTAACACAAGTTTAATTTTGAAACAAAATTTTATTTTCGTAACTTACAATTCTTAATAATTTTAATATGTATCATCCTTACTACAGAATTTTTTACAGGAATTATTTATTACAATAAGCAATATGCTACTGTAACGAATTATCCAGTATATTTCAAATACAGGATGATTAAAAATGGTTTGAACGATTTCAAACAATTCCTGTAAAAGCGATATTGCAGGTATGATGCAACGAATGGTACAGGTGGATAGAGCACATGTTCAAGTTGTTTTGTAGATCTCAGAACTGTAAAATATGACCTACAATAGGCACACGGCAATTGAATACCCGAATTACGCTGTCCTGGCTAACGCGACAACAGTGAGTCATTGGCTGTTTCGCCCTATAACAAAAGATTGCCTCTGTCGCTCGCCACGTGGTGTTCTTGACAAAATGGTGTTCACAAGTGCGGTAAAGGCATACTATGTTCTCGAATATCACGCAACCAGGTCAGTGATGGTGGTGCAGCGTGGTTTTCGCACCAAATTTCAGAATGATCCACCTGCCAAGAATTCCATTCGTAACTGGTACGAGAAATTTAAGCGAAGCGGGTGCATTTATAAGGTCAAGTCGAGTGGCCGACCGACAGTCCCTGAGGAGTACGTACGCCGCATTCGGGACACGTACCGTCGTTGCCCTAACAAATCAACGCGCAGAGGAAGTGCAGAACTGGGCATCCCACAGCCGACTGTGTGGCACGTGCTGCGGAAACGCCTACACATGCGTCCATATCGCCTGCTGAGGCTGCAGCATTTCACACCGAACGACCACCATCTTCGCGAAGCATTCTATAGGCGATGTTACAGCGATGTGAAGTTGAGAACTTTGCGACCACCATCATTTTCAGTGACGAGGCCACCTTTCATGTCAGTGGAAGAGTATGAATCGGCACAATTTCCAAATTTGGGTAACGGAAAACCCCCACGCTTACATGGACCACGTGCGGGATTCCCCAAAAATGAATGTTTTCTGTGCCATGTCTGTGAACACGGTGTACTGCCCATTCTTCTTCGCAGAGAACACTCAGACCCTTGACATTTTAACGGAATGGTTGTTACCACAGTTGGAAAACGACATGGATGACTTCATTCTGCAGCAAAATGGGGCACCACCCCATTTCCACTTAGTTGTATGCGACCATCTAAACGAACGGTTGCTGCAACCGTGGATCGGCCGTGCAGGTGCAACTGATTAATAGCTTTTGACGTGGTCTCCCCGTTCTCCAGGTCTTAATCACTGTGATTATTTCTTATGGGGGTACATTAAAGACAAGGTGTTTGTACCGCCCTTAACACGGGATCTCCACGACTTGAAAATGCGCATTTCCACTGCTATTACAACAATAAAAGGGATCAATGCTATGTTGCGTTTGGAAAGATTTTCAATACTGTTTTGACATGTGTCATGTTAACAATGGTTGCCATATAGAGCATTTATAAGCAATGCATACAAAACAAACTTGAACATGTGCTCTATCCAACTGTACCATTCGTTGCTTCAAGCAATAGAAACGTTTTGAAATGTACAGGAACGTTTTGAAATTGTTCAAAACATTTTTAATCACTCTGTATTTACCAAAGTTGTTTGCTTTCAATAAGAGAAATTATGAAATTATGATTAGTTTGATGCCCAGTTATTTACCAAACGTTACAGATTATTGGAAACTTTTTTTTAAAAGAAGGCATCGCTAAAAATTGTGCGAAGCGATTTTGCCAACACCTCATTCATCTTTCCCTTAAATGGAGTAAATATGCTCTTCACATAGTTATTGCCTTCATTTAGTAAACCATCACTCTGTGATATAGTTGTGAATTGTTTAAAATCACTTCGATATACAGGATGATGTCTTGCCTATCAAAGAAAAATGAAAGAAATTCCATTAAGTTTCTTGAATGTCGATTGTCAAAAATATTATATTATATTATATTATATTATATTATATTATATTATATTATATTATATTACAAAAAAAATCAATCTCCTTAATTTCCTTATTTCTCCTCTCATTTCTTTATAATCCTATTTAATAATAGCCCAGTCAAATTAGACTTTTGGTTTCCATTAATTCATAAAAAGCTGGAAATGATTTTATTTCACTTTGGGCATCCAAATAAGAGTAATATGAGTTTGCGACGGTTTCTGAGGTGAGCTAAAGTTTTGGGAGCCAAAAGCCTCAAAATTTTGGCACTTTATTTTCATTTTTTGCCTTATAATATCTAATAGGTGCATCGTACAGAAAATGTCATTCATACCAAAATTAAAGAGCATTAAATTCTGCGTCGCATGACATTCTTAAACATTAAATTTGGTTCAGTGGTTTGGTCAGAATCAGCAGTTAAAAGATGAGCAAAATTTTCCGCTTCGGCTGAAAAGTGCATTACACTCACTTTGAAACGCCTATTTCAAATGGCTATTCCAAATGAAAAATATAACTATCTGCTGTATCTGCACTAACTACTCAATATAGGTAGGTATCTAATTATATTAAAAAGTGGAGGTTCAAATGATTATGAAAAGGGCTTTTTTCAGACAAATTAAAGTACCTAAATTGATCGTAAAATTAATAGTAAAGGGTTCAGAAACAAGAAAGCCATATCACCAAAAATGTTTTATTTAAAATAACAAATAATTATTTAAAATCAATACTTATACAGATAGGTATTTCAATGAAAAAGTGATAATGTATTTTAAATTTTACTAACTTCCATAGTAAATTTAAAAGAGTTGTATTTTTATTAATTAATTAAATTATAATGTTGTTGCTTGATAAGAAAATTAAGTTTATTATTTATTTATTTTTTTTTTCTTCAATGAAAATTCGAGTTTTGATGACGTCAGACGACGGTGAGTGTCATGACGTAGAAGTGTGTGTGTTATGACGCAGTAAAGTGGAGATCGATTGTCGAATCGAGACAGGAAGGTTGCGTCTGTTCGAATGTCTCTAATATCGAAGAGTGGGAAGTTCAAAGTAATGAAGTTACTGCCAAAACTATGGAAGAAAGTATTATGAAGTCGCAGTCAACAAAATTCAAGTAAGATGTATAAGGACATTTCCTAAAGCATGCTCGTTAATTTAAGAAGTCAGAAGACTCAGCAAGTACGGAAAGTTACCGAGGCTGAACTGACGAAAGCTGTGAATATTTCCAAAGGAAATATAATATTATTTACGAATATTCAAAGGACGCAATTCGTAGAAGAAATATAGGAAATAGTAACGATAAAATTCAATCGGAAAGAGTTCGATGAAATTTAGGATTGGATAAGTTAAAGGAATCCCAAAACGGAAGAGTCCATTCCCTAGCAGGTAACAGCAATAAGTAAGCTGTAGCAGAGAACTGAATCGTTTCACTATATCATTTATTTTGGTTAACAATTATTTGAAGAAGCGTATTCAACTGATTGGAAATGAAGAAGCGATTTTAGCGGAAGAATTAAAGTAAACTTCAAGTTACCTGGAGCGGCCCAATTAAATATTGCGGAAGGTAGAAAAAGGTTATTACCCGTATCCATAGACTGTTTCCGAATAGTAATAGGGATTACATTAAGAGTAAAGTTATGGAACTATTAAATGGAATGAATATCATTAGTAAGGATAAACCATTTGATATCTGAAGAATTAGTCACGTTAAGGAGGAATCCAAAATTAAAGATAAAGCAGGAGCAATTCATATAAGTGAAAGGACAACGTCATTGTGCTCAAGCTGGAAGTGATAACAGGAGCTGAATGTGTGTTCGAAAATTTATAAGTGAATCCAGAGTTCGTATTCAGAATAATGATATGCACTGGTTCGTATAAGGATACGCATACGATAGTGCAAGTGTGAAATAAAATTAGTGAATATGGCCTGTAATTAAATAATGTGCTAATTAGTGATATCAGCTAAAGTAATACTTGCTTAGCACATCATGGAAGCTTTATTTAGTGAAAAGTGTGCCACCTATGTTTCATCTCTTGAAGACATCATACTGTAAGTACATTTATTTATTTATTTAGTGGCAATTCAAGATTAGAAGAAATACAAGTACAATAAGACTATTGTGTGTATTTAGATAATTAATCTTTATTCTAGTGAGATCGTAGTTGTTTAATTCATACAAAGGAAAAACCTGAAATGTTAATTGATACATATTACAGAAATACTTACCATGTATGAACACACATGAGTGAATTTGCCATTATTAGTTATTGAGAATTATAGATTATTAATTCTTACACATAGGTGCAAAAACCATTATTGATAGTTTATATTTGTGAGTAATTTATTTACTGAAATAATTACATTGAGGTTTAGAGCTGTTAGGCCAACCATTGTTTAATAATATATATTGTTGAATAACACTATGCACATTGAGGATAGAAACAGTTAGGTTTTGTAAAGTATATTTACCCATGTTTCAAACATATGTAGTTGATCAACAAATTACCCTTAATGAATATTGTATTAAAGAATTTTAAAATTTTAACAATCCCTTGTTTCTCTACTTTGTGTGCGTTTGTCTCTGAAAGTATGCATCTGAAACATTAATCGGTTTCAGGTTTTAACGAGGCTTTACATCACCCAGAGAGCATGCCGAAATTTTTCACCACCGGGATTACTTCGTTGCTTTATAAATCTGGTAATCCCAAAAATGCTAAAAATTACATCTTTAAATTACTCACTGCTATTTTTACACAGAAAATTTATTCACACTGCCGCGAAAATGACCTCCTACCTTGGGAACAGGCAGGGTGTGCAAAAAACTCCTTTGGTTGTAAGGACCTATTAACTATTGATGCCATTTTGTTAAAGCAAGTGCAAGATAAACACCGCAACCTCTCAATTTGTTACATTGATTATAGAAAGGCTTTTGATGTTGTTCCGCACGATTGGTTAATTAGGGTTTTGGAAATTTACAAATGTGACCCATCTATAGTTAATTTCTTTCGCTTATGTATGTCCAATTGGTCTACGACTGTTAAACTAGGTAACATGTCTGTTCCTCATGTGCAAATAGCTAGGGGTATTTTCCAAGTGGAATCTTTCAGTCCGCTTTGGTTCTGCTTGGCCCTTGCTCCTCTCTCTACTCTTCTAAATAAAACAACTGCTGGTTACAAGATGGATGTAAAGAACAAAGAGTGTCAAATTACCCATCTCATGTATTTGGACGATATTAAGCTTTTTGGTGGAAACTCTTCCAAATTAAATAGCTTAATTGGATATATAGAGCCGTACACCTGTATAATACCAAAAGTAATTTAATCACAAAAAATATTAACAAAATCAGAACAGTTTCGCTAGCGAGAGCTGGCTTTTTCAAGTGGAACAATTACAATTACAGAACAGTCAATTTAACGATATTACAACAGGAAGTCACGCCTTCTGGGAATCATGTTGAGGTGCACGATGGACAGGTTTAAGATGACCTCGCTGCCACCTTGTGGTTATAACGAACATAACAGGAAACCCCGTACCGTTGTGTCGTCAGAATATACTCCTTGGCACTAGTTCTCGTTGTTTCCACGGCAACCAGGAAGCTTTTATATATCAGTGACCTGTTATCATAAAACTAATGGTATTGAATTAATATAAATATCAAAACAACTGATATTAAAAATAAATAAGAGATATTTATAAAAAACGAAGAACAATTTAAAATAATGGAGGTAAATGCGTGGGAAAAAAAAATTAAATTATAAAATGCAGGATAAAAGCTTAAAATCAGGGACAATTTATATAAAACTAAAATGAACAAAATTGTAGTGATTAATAAATTGATACTTAAATGATTAATTCTTCTTTTTTACTTTTCTTTTCTTCTTGGATAATCCGTAAGCTCTCATGGCAGGAACAGATAAGGATGAATTATATGCATCTGGCAATGTCAGTATAAAGAATGTCTCTACACACTTTCTGTAGAACTCGATCTTGGATCTTGCTAATATCCGTTCTTTGTTGAAGTTGATTCCATGAGACATGTCCTTTGCGTGTCTGTACGTCATGTACTGTTCGTTTATAGCCTTGTATGCTCTACGATGTTCCCCAAGACGTTCGGATACGTCCCTTTGAGTCTGTCCTATGTAAAGACATGTGCTGCTATGCATTGTAACGCATAAACCACTCCCACGTTGCACATATCCCGTTTGATGTTGTCCCTGAAGTGGGCCTTTATAGTGGATTTAGCTGCCGAAGTTACGAAAATACCATACGGCCTACATATCTTACGCAACTGTGGGAAGATATGTGGGTGATAATCAACGGAAATGAATTCCAAACGTTACTCGGTAACCGATGCCCTTGGCAAATTGTTATAGTAAGTGTTCATGACTCTCTTAAAATGCCTATCAATAAAGATGCGTGGATATTCATTGTTAAGAAGAATTTGCCTAGATTTAACCATCCGAGCATCAAAGGCCTCTACACTGCTTGATAATTTAAAGTTCCTATGCATTAACATGGATATGATATTAATTTTGAATGATAACGGGACCTGTGAGTTGAAATTAGGGGTAACGCCCGCATTAGTTGGCTTGCGGTAAACAGATAAATAGCTTAATTGAAACGACAAAAATTTTTGGCATGGACTTTAAAATGGAGTTTGGGTTTGACAAATGTGGAGTTGTTACGATTAAAAGAGGGAAGCAGGATAATTCGGGGAATTCAGCCACTGACACTCTAATCAGGGTTCTAACATCACAAGATACTTATAAATATCTTGGTTTTGACCAAAATTCAAAATTTTGTCACACTAAATTGAAGGAGCATTTTAAGAAAACTTATATTGAACGACTCATCAAATTACTCAACAATAAGCTAAATTCTATAAATTTCGAAAGAGCCATTAATAGCTGGGCTGTGCCTACGTTAACCCACAGTTTTGGAATCCTGAAATGGAGCAACTCTGATCTTGAAGCCTTGGACAGAAAGACTAGGACATTACTTACCAAATTCCGAATGCATCATCCTAAATCCTCAGTTGACCGTGTGTACATACCACGAAGAGAGGGGGTAGAGGATTATTAAACATTTCTAGATTATGCCAAACACAAGTACAAAAACTTAAGAGATTATTTCTTAAAATCTACAAAGGTTTATCTCAATTGCATTGCGTCCATTGACAATAACTACACTCCTCTAAATTTGTGTCAGCTAAGACTGCCATATGCTCCAGTTTCTCTCGGGGATGTAATAAATACCTGGAAAGGAAAAGGTTTACATGGGAAATACCCTACAATGTTAAACGAAGAACAGGCGACTAAGAGTCATTCGATACAATACCTAACGAGTGGCTACCTTCACCCAGAAACGGAAAGATTTATTAATGCCATTCAAGATCAGGTGATACGCACAAAAAACTATCAGAAGTTTATTACCAAAACATTGGACGACGACTCTTGCCGAAAATGCCATTCAGCTTCGGAAACTATAGATCACATAATTGGAGGCTGCTCGATGCTGGCAAATTCATATTATTTGAATCGACACAACCAATTTGCTAAAATTATTCACCAGCAATTAGCTCTCAAATTTGGATTTTTTTTTAACTTCTGCCCCGCCATACTATAAGTACAACCCGGATCCAGTTCTTGAAACGGAACGGTATCTCCTCTACTGGGATAAACCGATTGTTACTGATAATACTGCTGACTTCAATCGTCCGGATATTGTTTTGGTTGACAAAGTGGAGAAACAAACTTCAAATTGACATTTTCAAATTGACTGTCCCAAAACATTTCCAGAGCTGAAATTGAAAAATGTACAAAATATGAAATACAGCGAATATGGAAGCAGCAACGAATTCAAACAGTACCATTGGTGATATCGGCGACCGGAATTGTTTCAAAGAATTTTATTGATAATTTAGAAAAAATTGGACTGCAACAAAATCTTCTCAAAAATATCCAGAAAAGTGTATTATTACAAACATGTCATATCACCCGCAGGTTTCTACAGCAGATGGCTTGAGATGAATTTCTCCGTCAACAAGGCTTCCGGACTTTGTCTGAGATAAACACATGAATAATAATAATAATAATAATAATAATAATGATAACTAAATATACTTTTAATAGAACTGTAATAACTGCTATTCGCACTGAATTACCTTTTTCCTAAGCAATTTTGTATTATTTGACTAAAATTTAAAAATGAAAGCCAATGTCATAAAATCCAAGAATTATGTTATTAAAATATAAAAGTTGTATTTCGATTCAACTTCATTCTTTCAAACACAAGCTTCGCAGCCTCATCTCTATTTTAATGAATTTCTAAAATGCGACTTTCTGAAGCCTTCCCACACTTTTATTGAAAGTGATTTTTATTTTGGGGTAAAATGAAACCTTAAAAAAAAAATCTTCTTTTTCTTCTTGTATTTATCTTTTTATGACCTTCTTGTGCTAATTTCTCGGTTTAAGGACCCCATTTGGATAAGATTTCAAATCTAGAACTTTTATGTGCGACTTCTAATTCTTTAAAACAAAATTTGAAAAAAAAAAAAAACTATCTTTAATTCATTATTTTTATTAACTTTAAAAATAAAATTATTAATATATTCAGAAGGAATTCCTGTAATACAATGTGCAGTGGAAGAGTTTGTTTATAAAGAGTTTTACGAACTTATTATTTGAACCGAAATGAAAATATTCTTAAAGAGTTTAATCAAATAATTTTGAAACATTTAATTAATTAGTATTATTTTATTATTGAGATGAAATAAAAATTGTTTATTCTACATAATTAACTTCTTTATGAGTCAATGGCTAAATTAAAATATTATCAATTTGATAGTTATAAAGAAAAGGGTTTTATATTTATTTTCAGCTCAGTATAAAATATGAAGATATATTTAAATTAGCTTTACTTGAAAACTATAGGATAAATATAACAGATGAAAAGAGAAAAAAATCCATATGGACTCTTCCGTTATAATTTGTTAATTTAATTATAATAATCATTTTTTATTTTATTTTGGAAATAAAATAAACTTTATTTGAAGTTGCTTCTGAGATTAGAAATATGTCATAGTTTGTTCTTGTAATAAATTAAGAAATTCTAAGATAGAATGGACTATGGTTTGTTTAAGGAAATTTAGTTATGCTTTTAATAGAACCTATTCATTGGTAACAGTGAAGAGAAGTGTTTACATAATATTAATAAATAATCTAAACATAATTTAGAATTTAAATAAGTAATATTTTACGCCAAAATTATTTTGTAATGTATGTCAATGTGAAAGTGAATGGTTTACATAAAAAGGCTAAAAAAAGGAAGAATTCGATTCGTTTTCTTTCTTAATTACATTTGAATAAAAACAAATGAGATCATGTGATTGAAAATCTGTCTTATTAAACAAGGTAGGGAAAAGGATTAGTAAACCAATCTTAATGCTTCGCAACGTCATCTGATCATTCATATTGCTTTAATTTCCTTGTGTTTATTTCCATTTAACGCAACAATTGCGCGTTTTGACAATCACATTTATAATGCAGCTCTACAACAATCGCAACAATCACTATAAATGTGATTATTGGGAATGCAAAAGACACAATTGTTGCGATTGTTGTAATTGTTGTGCTTAGTGATAATTTAATGAGATTTTAATGATACTTGTCCACACGACACACAAAGTGGGATTTAGACAGAAGACTAAAAAAAAATCTGTGCACGAGCGTAAATCCTCCACAAATGAATTTCGCACGCGCGTTCAATGGCAACAGAAGTATTGTTGCATCAATTCGCAACAACGTAATGGCACAGACGCGTTGCCAGGCAACAGGAGTATTTTTGTATGGTCAACTCAAGTGCGCGAATTTCCGAATAATACAAATATATTTCAATTGTCTATTACATGCATTTTAGATATATATACGTTACAAATATGAGGCTGTTAGTTCAGTTGTAAGAAATACTTTTCAACTGATTTCGTAGTTGACTTCTCACGAATGTTCATTACTTTTTAAGACATTTGGATTTATATTTGCCAACAAAAATCAACATTTTCTACATCCTTGGAAGTTAACTAGTGATTCTTAGAACTAACATAGAAATCGAATTTTCACTCTATTGCAAGTCATTTCGAGACTCAAATACTTTCATCTTTTTCAGCTCAGAAAATCATTGTGTTTCATTGCTTTCATGTGCAAACTTCATCTGTTTCTGCAGCTGCGCACTGAATTTTAAAATTCGAACATGGTTTTTGTAGATAACTGCTCAAGGCAGATACTTTAATTTTTGGGTTTATTATCTTAAAACCATTCTTTTAAATCTAGGAGATAAATTTTATTGTAATTGGTCAGCATGGCTAAACAATTAGTATAAAGACGTAAGTTATATCGTTATTTTATCATAAACTTAATTAAATTCAATTTAAAATCTTTGGAAACTTGAAATTTACTTGAGAATTTTTGATGTAGATTCTCAAAAAAAAAAAAAAAAAATCACAAAATACAAGAAATTACTGATAGAACTTGAAATCTATTGGGGCTGCATGAGTCGGGTGGAGAGCTGATCTTGCAGTTTACCTGCAGGCTACAGAAATGAGGGGAGCGCAACCGGGTTCGTTGGTTAGCGTTCCTTCAGCCCAAGACAAAGAGGGTAACATGAATGGATTCTTTAATGGAGGCGGGAATATTTTATTTACGAGAAAAAGCAGTAAGAGAAACAATTGTTTATAAATGGTGACTACTACTTACCTGAGATCGTTAAAGAGCGTGAAACAGCTGTCCTAGGATGTCACTTAGTAATCTAACTTGCTACGTCTTTCTTCTTTAGTTAACCAATTGTTATTAAAACTTCAAATACTACTATCACATCCAATTTTAATAATTTTAATTTGTGTTTTTAATAAATAAATAGCACCTTTAATCTGTACATCTAATTAACAATAATAACTATTAAAAGTTGATTTCTGTATTTTATTATAATTAAATTGCTATAAACACAAATATAGCTTGGCTATATTTTTCTTAACGACATGTATCAATTATCATTAGACTACTTATCGTGATTACTAAATAGAATAGGACATGAAATTTTCCAATCTTTCTATTTGTTTTTTATTGTAGAGAACTTCTATTTGATAATTTTCTTTTTTAAAACCTTCAATTAAAATGTATATCCTCAGATTTCTTATTCTTTGTCCATCCTACAGTTCTCCCTTTATTGTTTTCTTTCAATGACAACTGATGATATCAATTATCTTTGTTGTCTAAGTACTAATTTTCATGTATGCACCAAGTTTCTACAAGAATAACAATTTCATACAATTTCTGTTATAATTTCCCATATTTCTGCAGTCTGTCATTTAACCCCTTTATATTCCAAGCTATTATTACGAACGGACTTCATTTTTTTTTTCTATTACCCTCTATTTCCTCCTTTTTTTATTACCTTGTTTACTAAAAGCTACTATCCTTGCATCTTTTATTTCTAAATCTATTTGATTTTTCTCCTTGACATCAACTAAAACAGAAGTTCTCTTAACTGCTTTGTCAAGGCTATTATCTCTATCTCTGTATTCGCCTGATTACTAATTTACTCTTTTACATTTAGTTTCTTTTGTTAATCTATAACTTGATTAATTTGTTCTATATCTTGGTTATTGTCTTCTAAATTACTACTACTCCCGTCATTCATAATTTCTTTCTTTCTTTCCTCATATGATTTTAATTTAACATTTATTTTAAGCTTATTATAAGTAGCTTAATAAACTTATTATAAACTTACTTTGTTACCTACTTTTTCTCTGTATTAATTATTTCTACCAATTTTCTTCTTATTTGTCTAGTTTCAAAGGAGAAATCTTCATCAATGTATATCTTTGAACCTCTTAGCTTATTTTTTTAACTTAATTTCTCTTCTTTTATCTTCCCGACATAAAACTTGATAATAAAAGGTCTATTTTTTTTTGTGTGTGTATATTTATCTAATCTTTGAGCCCTCACTATTTCATCTATCTAATTTTTCTGAGCAAATATTTTTAATTAAATGCTCTCAACTTTAATTTCATAAAAAATCAAATTATTTCTTGTTACTTTATCTTCCGTATTTATCAACTTATCTTTCATAATAATTAAATATATTTTCAAATTAATCAATTCTTCCTTTTCTTTTTCTCTTACTTTCCCTCCCTTTAATTCACTTTTTAGGTTTTCTGTCTTATTTCTATAGCTTTTTGTTGTTGTTGAGCCGGTTCGCACCGAAGTGCGAGCTTCGAAGCCGAAGCCTCCGTGTTCCAGGGAGCGCTAGTGTTCCCATGAAGGCGAACCCCTAGCAGACTCTCAAGAATTTCAAGAGACAGATACTGGGGTGGTTTCCCGTGGCCTTCCCCAGGACGCCATTAAGGAATGACGTCAGACCGAAGAGAAAGTGAAGAAGAGGCTGGACAACACAGGAAAGGAAATTGAAACAGCTATGCCACTGCCGGGATTAGAATCCAGATACTGGCGCACTGGCCCCCACGGCAGACCGCCGCCGAGACCGCACGGCCACGCCAGCACGGCTTTCTATAGCTTTCATTTTCTAATTTAACTTTACTAATTAGCTTTGTTTCTTCTTTCATAATTTCTATGTCTTTCTTTTCAGTTCATGTAACAGTTCTAAAATTTTATTCGGATCCTTCTTATCTGTCCTCCATTATTTTAGTATTTTGAATCTAACCTAGCCTAGATACTTATTTCATTGCTAAGTTCTGATGGGTATGTAAAATAATTTTCATAATTTATATATTAAATAATTTTTAATATATTTTCAAAGAAATATAAGTGTCTAAGGAATTGTAAATTGGATCAGTAGACAGTGGGTGGGCAGACAAACAGAAAAGATCTTATTATTCACTTCTCTTATCTCCCTTTTTTTCCAAAGCACTCTTACTTGCACTAATTGGTTCCAATTTCTTATTATTGTTGTCTTATAAGTCATCTGAAAATGTCTTCTGCCATTTCAGTGATCTTGGCAGTGTATTTTTCGCTTTAAAAGCTTGCAATTCTTGCTTTTTTTCCCCGTTTTTGTGATAGAAATCTAATTACCAACAAAAAGAAATATTCAAGAGGAATATTAAACTACTTTCATTTAACGCCCACTAGCAGAGCTGGGCTTCAATGCTAAATATCTATAAATAAGGCTTTAAAAGGAAAAATCTCGCAAGAGATAGTAATCACTTATTGTCTAAGAAATCAAAACATAGACTTGAATCTTACATACGAATGCATTTCAATTTGCTATTTACAAAATGCTCAATCATGTTGAGAATACAAAATCGCAATCATGTGAGTCTGCCTTTGACTTAAGGGTCAAAATAGAACATAAACTATTAAAATTCTTTGGTGACACAGTTCCTTTCTTTAATGGACAAAAATCCCTTCTTCCAATGAAAGTTAATTGGCAATACAGTATCACTAGCTGCTTCCTATAGTGGGACTTCAGACTGCGAATAACGCCCTGGTTCCTGGACTGCAGCACAGAAGTCGTATTTGGGGACCAAGAAAAAAAAGCTTATTTCACTTCAGCTTTTCTAATTGGGGTTGGGTTGTGCAATTGCCGACAAGGAGGACAATTTTACGTTTTTTTTCCAACAAATCATTGTCCCATTGTCGAAGTTCTTCTTCAAAAAGATTGGAAGTCATCCACGCGGTTTTTTTGGCTTTGCAGTTGACGGGCAGCTTTTTTACATTTTTTAAACACCTCGGTTTTTGGGATTTACCTACGATAGTTAGTTTTTGTTTTTCCCAACTCGTTCAAGCTTAAAGTTGGAGAAATGAAACAAAAACCTGTGAAAATGAAATTTGAGTCCACTATAACCGAACTGTCATTTTCTCACCTGTCCACTATAAGCGTATAAAATAACATTAGTTGAATGGGAGACCGGTCAGGACCATTAAAAAAGTTCACTATAACCGAGTGTTCACTATATCCCGGGTTCATTACAGCGGGGTTCGACTGTATATACTTATGCACTCGTTTGTGTCAGGGTTCAAAGCGTTCTGGCTTCCACTAACTTTAAGTAAATCTTCTCAAAGTCTTTCCGGCTAAATACAAACAAGGAATATACTTACGATGACTTGCTTCTAGTATTTCGGAAATACGGAGAATCACCATATCACTTATTGGTATGTTCACTTGTAGTAGATTTCACTTCTTGTTTATGCAAAAGGATAACAAGATGGCGTCCTTCATTCGATGTTTGTTCGATGAATATTCAATTTGGATATCCCCATGGAAATACACCTATGATAGAGATAAACATTTCTCTATTTCTGTATCAATTGTTTGATACTACGCTTTGAGAATTATTCAGGAACTTTCCTTGAACTTATACTGCATACTGGAGACGGTAAGCAATGTATCTGGAGTACCATATATCAGTGAACTATCTACTAGGAAACTTGGAGTTCATTTTTTGATCACTCAAGTTATTTCGTCACGATGTACTACAATCTCCGTTAACAATCGACATGAACTTTTAGGTCAACAAAACGACATGCTGCACGGGTGCAGATAAAGACATCTTTGTTCCACATTAGCTTTGTTGAAATGACGATCTATTTTTATCACTTAGCACTAATCGTTATTTTGCTAATCTGAATTTGATTGTATAAAAATGTTAATGTGTGGAAAAGGCAAGTAAGTACATTACTTTGATTTTATTCTATTATCACTAAATAAAATCTATATTTCACCCCACACGTTTGTTTATTTTCTTCTTCACAGTGTATAACCTGTGGATATTTACATTTCCCATACTGTTCTGTCTATCTCTGAAGTTATCAGAATTTGCTATTAATTCTTCCATATTTTATTTTATTTTTCCAATTAATTAATACTTCCTTCTCCACTTTGCAAACTTCGAAACTTTCTTATCTATCATCGTCATCTCCAGTCAGATGAGTCCAGTCATGATCTCACCTCTTTCTACTCAATAATTCATAAAAGAAAAATATATTTCCTCATTATAAATACCTGTCCAGTATTATCCTTTAAAGTACTAAATAGGTAATTTAAAGTCAGTGCTTTTTTTTCTGGTGGTACGCAATGGTTTTCAGTGCCGGCAACTTTTTCTTTGAATTTTTCCAATACAGTATTTGCAATTTATTGACGGAAAACAAAATGTATTGTAAAAATGCCAGTAGATGAAAGCTATTTAGAAAAGACGAGGATACAGCGGAGGACATATTCAAAGTGTGAAAGTTATTGTAATAACTTAATGGTGAGTATAGCCACCTTTTTTTCCTATTGTCCATAATTCTTTTTTCTTCCCTCATACGAGTTGTATTAGTCCATCGTTTACCAGAAGCGTCGACACTAAGTCTATTATTGCCGGCTCCAACCACTCGAATCCACTATGCTTTAAAGTAATATTTCCAATTAAAGTTACTATATACTTATCATTGTTCTCTCAACAAATATTCTGAAGAAATCCATTCAGACTGAAAAGCTCGGGAAATAAAGCAAATCACTGTTTTTAAATTGGGCGAAGAAGACACTGAATAAGCGGGTTCAATAAAAACGCCAGCAAATGGCCGTTACAATCCCAATTTTTCTGTGGACTAGAGATAGATTACAACAACATTTTTCCGCATGTCTCATGCGTAGAAATGACCAGGTTTTCCGGACACCAATCCGGGACAAGACAACTTTAACGATTAAACAAAAGAAAAACAGACTCCACTGTGAGTCGAGCGACGAGACATTGCTGTTGAATGATGATTACTATTAGCTGAGATCGTTAAAGAGCGTGAAACAGCTGTCCTAGGATTTGCTCTCACCCATTGATTTTTATTAAAAGAAAAAGAAATCGACAACTAAAAAAAAAAAAAAAGAAAAACAACTATTTACAAAATCCGGGACATTTTCCTGGACATATATTCAAACGGAACATTGGATTAAAATCCGGAACGCCTGGTCACCCTATTCACGCAGCTCCAAGCAACCCTACCTGTACTAAGCGGATTAATATTTTTTAATTAATACATTGTTATAAATCCATTGTTCCTGTTTAAAGAATGTTTTTTGGGAGGGAGGGAGTTTTATTAATTTTTGTACTAATTTCTTGACAACGATCTTGACAACGGAAAAAAATTTAAATTTAAAAGTTACATAGTATCTTATTCTAAATGTGCACGCCAATGTTCAAGAAGATTCATACAAACGTTATTAGGAGAAGACGATCCGGGCATTTTTGAAGTAAGCATTGACTTTCTTTTCAAAAATATTTCCACTGATTCTTGATTTTTAAAACTTTAAGAATAAGAACAAAATACAGAAGTTAATGCAAATTATATTATTTATAATAATATTATTTCGATTCCTATCCAAAGCCAAACAAAATGGATATTATAAAAATCTTAAAAAAAGAAAAATTAAAGTCTTTTGTTATTCAAAAGTTCACTAGCTACTACTACTATTTTCAATTAAAAACTGATAATGAATATACAGGGTGTTTCAAAAAGACACGGCATAATTTCAGGTATGTATTTCCCACATGTAGACAATCAAAATAGTTCATTACAACATATGTCCGGAAATGCTTCATTTCCGAGTTATGGCCTTCACAACATTGAAAATCACCGGAACGTTTTTCGTTCCGCCGGTCGTTGCCATTACAGAAGATGTTCAAAATGACCACCTCCTGCTTGAATACAGACCTCACATCGATGTCTCAATGACCTGCGAACACGATCCCACACTCCAGGAATGTTGCGTATGTCCTCAGAACGTGCCACAATTCGATTCCGAAGGGATTCCAAATCAGGCACCGGAAACGAATAAACCAATGATTTTAAATGGCCCCACAAGTAGAAATCGAGAGGGTTCAGATCAGGTGAGCGTGGAGGCCAAGCAATTGGGCCACCTCTACCTATCCATCGATCAGGAAACGTTCGATCCAAGTACCGGCGAGCCGTACGACTGAAGTGTGCAGGAGCGCCGTCATGCAAGAAGTGAGCGTGCTGACGATCGATCAGTGGAGTGTCGTCATAAACATGAGGTATGGTGTTTTCCAGGAAGTTTGTGTACGCCTGCCCCGTAAGTCTGTTTACAAGTACATGGGGTCCAACTAATCGATCACCAATGATACCGGCCCACATGTTGAGGGAGAACCGCACCTGGTGATGAGATACAACAGTTGCATTTGGGTTTTCATACGCCCATACATGCTGATTGTGGAAATTTGTTATGCCATCTCGTGTGAACTGTGCTTCATCTGTAAATACGAAAAACGTTCCGGTGATTTTCAATGTTGTGAAGGCCATAACTCGGAAATGAAGCATTTCCGGACATATGTTGTAATGAACTATTTTGATTGTCTACATGTGGGAAATACATACCTATAAAAATAAAATAAGATTCTCATTATAATTTTAATTAGAACGAATGCACGTCGAACTCCTTTTTTTCGACGAATGCACAACGAACTCCAATTTTTTTTAATTTTTTTATTTATTAACAAAAAATGCAATTCAGTCCTACTAGGTTGTTAAAAAAAAACAACCTGTGATGTAGGTGCTGAGATTACAATAAATACAAGTTACAGAGACAGAAACATAAACAATTTTAAAAATATATACAACCTAAAAAACTCTGCCATTGCCGGTCCCAAGACCGGATGAGAAAGGAGGAGGGGGAGGAGTAACACCTCGTAAAAAAACCTTGGTTCACCTGGCCCGGGTGATAGTACCATGTGAGGGCCCCTTGCTAGGGCAACAGTGAAGACCTCAACGGCAGTGAAGGCGGAGATGAAGATCATCGATGCGGCGGAACTGGCGAATGAGGCAGCCCTGCTTTTGGGGTTAGTATAAAAGCTATTAAAATCCAATCGTGTCTGTTCCCGGAGCGGGCGGCGTTTGGTCAGCGTCTGTTCCCCATGTTAGGGGCGGCTGGAAGAAAACTCTAGGACTAACAATTTTAGTTTTAATTTCGGTAGACAAATGTTTACCCACTACGTAAGAACCGGATAACTATGATGTGTGATGAACAAAATAATATTACTCCAGGTGGCCAATCCACCGCTTCGAAAAGGAGCGCAAGCAGACGTTCGGATTCTGGAGAGTCTGCACCATCACGCAAGGATCAGTCGGAGGGTCCTGAAGACCTTTGTAATCATACGCTTAAATTTAAAAGAAAGTATAAATTTGCAAACATAAATGTTAACTCTCTCTGCAAAGTTGGGAAACTCAAGCAACTCATTGAGTTTTTGAACAACAATAACATTTTACTTGCAGCCATCCAAGAAACAAGATATACTGATGAGCTAACAATGGATAGTGAGAACTATCGAATCTTTAAGGGTAAACCCGCAATCAAACTTTCAAACTCAAATCTTGGAATTCTAGGAACAGCCTTCGTAATTCATAAAAGTATAATCAGAAATGTCATTGATTTTGAATCCTTCAGTGAAAGACTCTCTGTCTTAACAATTAAATGCAAGAATAAGTATTATTCAATATTCAATTGTCATGCACCAGTAAATGAAGATAATAAGAAGAAGCGAGAAAAAGTAGAAATCTTCTGGGAAGATCTAGAAAATAGGCTATCAAAAGTTCACAGGAATAACATAATAATCATGATGGGGGACTTCAATGCACAACTGGGTAAGGAAAAAGCATTCCAAAAAATTATCGGAAACTACCCAGCTCATAAGAGAACTAATACAAATGGCTCAAGCTTAGTAGATTTATGCAGGTCATTCAACCTTAAAATCATGACAACTCACTTCAAAAAACTAGCTAGAAAACAAAAAACATGGATTTCACCAAATCCTATCTTAGGAGAATTTCAAATAGATCATGTCGCCATCTCCAAATATAATTATCAAGAAATTAAGAACATTAAAGTCAAAAGAGGAATGGAAGTTGATTCAGATCACTATCCAACGGAAATCCACATGCGATTTATTCCAAAATGTAAAATCAATAAACAAACCAGGACAATTAAGAGAATTAATAATGAAACTCTGAAGGAAAAGGAGTGCGATTTTCAAGAGAAGCTGAAGGAAGCGGGGATTGATGCCAACAACTTTACAGAAATGATTCAACATACTGCGTTTGAAATAGCTCCACAGAACCAACAGAGAAAGCACAGATGGTGAAATAATAAATGTGAAGAAGCTCTTAGACAAAAGAAAAAAGCTTGGAACAATTGGTATAGCAGGAAAACAAGTAGTAAGTGGAATAGCTATCAATCTGACAAGAAACAAGCGGATAAAACTATTAGGGCACAAAAGAGGTGCTTTGAAAAGGAACAACTTGTATCTATAGAAGAACATTTAAAAAAATATAATACAAGGGATTACTACAAAACATTCAATAATTGTATGTCTGGGTACGTTTCGCAATCTCTATGCTTCAGGAAAGAAAATGGAAAACTAGCACTTAATAATCACGAAAACTGTAAGCTATTAGCAGAATATTTTGAAAAGTTACTGAACTGTGAAAAACCGACCAAAAAACTAGAATTCCATGTTAGCATCCCTAATAAAGATTCAGAACCACCAAGTCTAGATATGATTAAAAAATACATCCAACAACTAAAAAACAACAAAGCCCCAGGTGAAGATGGCATCACAGCAGAGATTCTAAAAGCTAGTGGAGATTTAGGTGCCACTATTATAAAAGAAAAAATGGACAAGATCTGGAACACCGAGACAATTACAGAAAATTGAAAGGTTGCATTAATTCACCCACTTCATAAGAAAGGGAATAAAACAGATATTAATAATTACAGAGGAATCTCATTATTACCTGTAGAATACAAAATCTTATCCAAAGCTTTTTTGGACATACTAAATCCCCAACTGGATAAACATATAGGAGAATACCAAGCTGGGTTTAGGAGTAGTAGATCCTGTCCAGAGCAAATTCTAAACCTTAAACAAATAATTAGATATTTGAAAATATCAAATAAGAAGATAGTGCTAATATTTGTTGATTTTAAAAAGGCCTATGATTCGATTGACAGAGATTCTCTTTTTAAAACCCTAAAAGAATTTTCAGTAGATAAGAAAACTCTGGAAATATTAAAACAAACTTTGACAAACACGGTGTCTAAAGTTAAATTCCATGGAACTATTTCTAGTCCTTTCCAAACTGTATCAGGAGTCAGACAAGGAGATGGTTTGTCCCCACTCCTATTTAATTGCGTGTTGGAAAAAGTTCATAGAGAATGGATATGTGAGGAAGAAAAACAAAAACTTAATAAATACATTATGTTGGGTAGATCTAAAGTATCAATTAACTGTTTGGCCTTTGCGGATGATCTAGTAATATTAGATGAAAACATAGAAAATGCAAAAAGAAGACTGGAACTCCTAAAGGAGACAGCAGAAAAGGTGGGATTGCAAATATCCTTTGAAAAAACAAAATACATGACCAATGAAGACAATTCACCAGGAATTCTTAAAACTAAGTACGGCAACATTGATAAAATGGATAACTTTAAATATTTGGGTGAAAATATAAATCTTAAAAGTGAAAAAGAAGCAATTAAAATTAGAATTGAAAAAATGAAAAGAGCATATATGAAAGTAAGAAATTTGTACAATAAAAGATGTTTATCTAAAGCCGTTAAATTGAGACACTATAATACAGTTGTAAAACCCGAAGTGCTTTATGGGTCAGAAACTGGATGCAACATGGCACTAGAAGATTTGGAAAAGAAAGAAAGAAGAATCTTGCGAAAAATATTGGGTCCAATCAAGAATAAAGATGGCGATTGGGTTTTGAGACCAAACAGAGAAATTTACTTGCAATGCCCTAAAATAACGGATGATATCAGGAAAAGACGTATTACCCTTTATGGGCACTTAGAGAGAATGAATGAAGATAGATTAACAAAGATAATCCATACTTTCTTCCAAAACAGGAAAACAGACAAAAAAAATGGGTGGAGTGGCAAAGCAATAAAGGACTTAGAAGAAATGCAGATTGATCGGGAGACCCTACTCAGCAGAGACAAATTCAGACTAAAAGTTAAGAAGTTCAAAGGTTTTCAGGAAGACGTAGAGAAAAGGAAAACAACTGGAGCCAAATGGTCGGATGAAAGGAAAAGAGTCCATTCGGAAAGGATGAAAGAGTTTTGGAGAAAAAGGAAGGAAGAGAGAAGAAAATAGTTATCTTAATGTGGTCCTTAGTTGGCCTGAAACGATTATAAAAAAAATATACAACCTAAAATATAATAATCAGAAATTTAGGTAAAATCTGTGAAATAGTAATAATTTTTTTTTCTTTTCAAACTAGCCAGTCATTTTAACCAACATATTTATTTTTGTCCCAGCATTATTTTTTCATAAATTATTTTTTTTAAGGTAGACATCTTTCCAATGTTTTTCATTTCAAATGAAAATTGATCAAAAATTTTGTTAATTATTCTATTTTTTATTCTTAATCCAAAATTATTTTTTGGATTGTCAAAATCTTGTCTACTACATATACTATAACTTCTTCTTTAATTTATATTTACATAATTATAACATATTTTATAATAAAATCGTAAAATCAAGGTGAAAATTATTTTTTGTTGTGGAAACAAGATTTTATTATTTAGTAAAACTAGTCGGCTACCCGTCGCTTCGCTCCGGAAGCCTCGCGTATGTAACGGAAAACAATTTGTTATTTATTAAACACTAGGCCAGTCAATAAAAGCATCGAACATCGCAAACGCGCATGTATCTACGATTTTTTTATATGTTGTTAGGACCCCTGAGAGTAGTTTATACCCAAGTTTGCAACCCTGAAAACCCTGTGCTACTCCTGTGGTGTTCGAAAAACTGCGAAATTCGGGCACTTGTGTCAGTTTTGTCGAAAATATCACGTGAAGGAAGCGTTTATCGGGTATTATTATTCTATACTTTTGTAAAGCAAACTAAATTTGCTAGACTTTGAGCCCAAAACAAGCTCTCTAGATTCATTGGTTCCGGAGATATAGCCAGCCAAAGGTGGGCAACTTTTTCCAAAAACTGGAAAGTTATCGGTAGGGTCATGTTCCAAGACACGTACCGGCTAAACTAATTAAATGGTTCTAGAGAAAGATCATGAGAGAAAAAGTTGTAGAGAATTGAATTAGCTGCAATTTGAATCCAAAGTGGTGCCTCTAGGCCTCATAGTTTCCCTAAAAACGAAAAAATAGTAAAACATCGGAATTTGGGAAAATGAGGAAAACATTGTATTGAATCATGTTGTTATGTATTTCTTTAAAAACACGTGCAAGAATGTGCAGTTAACATTGTAGATGTAACATATGGCTTCAAATAAACATACACTAAACAAATAAACGTAAACATAAAATATACAACGGAAATATAAATGTAAACAAGAAAATTCTATGTACACAGTCAAGCTTAAACACCGCAGTAGTTTAGGACTTCGCCCTTTTGGAAGGGCCGGGTCTCGTCCAGTCTGGATCAGTGGGGGAGGGAGTGGGAGGATGAACGATGTTTTCTGGAGGTGGAGGCGGGTCGTCGTATGGTGTTGGGTCGGCCACATCCTCATCCTCATCCTCGTCCAGGACGATAAGGGTGAAGTTTGTGCAACTGCGCTCTTGGCAAAAGGAACATAGGATAGAGCACTTGAGCCCTGCCTTTCTGCAAGTGCACGACCCTAAGCACCCTTTCTTGGATTTGCACGTCACCATTCTAAGCAGGGTCTGAGGAGCGGGCTCTGCGCATATTGCGATGGGCATGAGACCTTGTTCGCTGGTGGCCCATCCCCAATCAAGGGTTTTTGTCGACCCCCAACCAGTTTTGCACCTGGTGGTAGGTCCTCCACGAATGATATTTTGCAGCCTCTGTGGTGGGGGCGGCAGGCAGGCAAGGTTAATTTTGGCCGTTGCTGTTGATTTTACAATTGCTGAGTATCGTAGGGTGTTCAGCGTTCCCGCATCTTCGCCGTTCAGGTTCATCAAGATCTTCTCGCCAGCATTTCCTACTTCGTCCTGGTTGGAGTTTCGATCAAGAAAAATGCTGGCGAGATCTATCCAGTGGGTTTTTTTTTTTTGAGGGGGTTTCACCACTTCATCTTGTCTTGCCAGAAAAGGGCAGAGGTCGTGTCACACCTACTGATTGCATGCAGGAACACAACCATCCCTCGTGAAACCTTCATTTCTTCACATGTAAAGGGATTTGCTGTATAGTGAGCATACTCTGACCCATCTCTGCCGCCTTTCTGGAAATACACGTTCGTCTTTCCAGAGCTTAAGCTGTTGAGGAGGACCAGTAGGTCGACGTTCTCCCCAATGATGAAAACTTGGTGGGAGGAAAACGACGAGCTCTTGAAGATTGCAGTCATCACTATATCAGTATCGGCGTCTTCATGAGATTGATGTACCTCGATACCCTGCCTCTCAAATTCAGTATGTATCATGGTGATCAAGCGGCGTTGTTAAATTCATTGGAGAGCAGTCTGCCTGGGGAACTTTGATGGATGTTGATTCATCAAGCAACATGTCACTGCAGGAGAGAGAAGCAGAGCGTCGCAGGCATTCAGCAGATTTAGTGCTCCTCATAGATGCATCCTGTGGGTATCCATCAAACACCACAGCAACGGTTGTACCCAAAGTGGTTGAAAACGTAGCTAACGTATCCCGCCACAATGGCTCTAACTGAATCATTGCTATGCCAGATCACCTTGTTAACAATGTTGGACCAGATCACAATGTTAATTTCACATTCTTGCACGTGTTTTTAAAGAAATACATACCAACAGGATTCAGTACACTGTTTTCCTCAAATTCCGATGTTTTAGTGTTTTTTCGTTTTTGAGAAAACCTATGAGGCCTAAAGGCACCATTGTGGAATCAAATTGCAACTAATTTAATTCTCTACAACCTTCCTCTCTTATGATCTTTCTGTAGAACCTTCAGTTTAACCGGTACGTGTCTTGGAACATGACCCTACCGATAACTTTCCAGTTTTTGGAAAAAGTTGCCCATCTTTGGCTGGCTATATTTCCGGAACTAATGGATCTAGAGAGCTTGTGTTGGGCTCAAATTCTAGCAAATTTAGTTTGCTTTACAAAAGTATAGAATAATGATACCCGATAAAAACTTCCTTTACGTGAAATTTTCGACAAAACTGACACAAGTGCAATTTCGCAATTTCGCAGATTTTCGAACACCACAGGAGTAGCACAGGGTTTTCAGGGTTGCAAACTTGGGTATAAACTACTCTCAGGGGTCCTAACAACATATAAAAAAATCATAGATACATGCGCGTTTGCGATGTTTGCCTTTTTTTGTGTCGATATTGACTGGCCTACACACACACACACAAATTACATCAAGTAAAATAAAACTAAAATTTTTTTAAAGTTTTTTTTTATTTTAATTTTTGATTTATATATTCTCTCAATTCACGACTGCTTTTAGAATCAGCGTGTGAATCATATATCTGATATATTTTTATTTTTTATAGAGATTAGAATGTAATCCTTGTGGTCTAATGCCTAAGACGTCTAACGTCGGAGCAGAAGGTTGCATGTTGGATTCCAGTAGATAACTTGTAGAAATTATTTCTATTTTTGTAAATTACAATAATTGCACCAGACCGAAAGAGAAATAAAAGATTTTCGTAATATAGATACAATTTTCAGTCGCTTTTGAGCTACAAATAGTGAGCTTTCAGTATTCTACTTAATAGAAATAGTGCTTCTTTCTTTCTTGAGTCTCTTTTTTTTATTTCCATTGATACTTTACAGTGGTTTTTGAGTTAGAAATAGTGATTGTTTTTGAGTAACGAATAGCGATTTTTCAATATTCTACCTAATAGAAATAGTGATTATTTTTTT
>JAFIDM010014079.1:0-16787 GCA_023159025.1 Thereuonema tuberculata
GTGTAAGTCTTGGCAACTTATTTTACATGAAATGTTTTGGGTGGGATTTAACTTAAAAGCAGTAATACTTAAATATAAAATAATAACTAAAATAAAACAGAAAGTAAAAATTAAAATAAAATTAACTATGTTCACTATGCATTTTAAATTTGTATACGAACCAAAATAAAATTACAAAAGACTGTTTTAACTTAAAACAATGATATTTAAATTTAAAATAATAAATAAAATAATATACTAAGAAACAAAAATTAAATTGAAATTAATTTCAATTTTATTGAAAATTGTAACTGTTCACTGTGCATTTTAAATATTCAGTAAGGATTTGAAATTCAAATAATATTTTTCAACTAAAAAAATTAGGTTTAACGCAATATTTCCTTATTCTATTTTCATAATAAATTTACATTTTCAGCCAATGAAAAAACGAAATTAGATAAACAATGCTCATTAACGCACGAGAGAATGCGAGATCTCGCGCGACTGTTCGAATATTTCGTGGAACAGCGATGGCCGATCTTGAATCAAGAAGCTAGAATTAGTGCTGATCGCAGATAATTTATCGTTATATATTGGTAAGAAGAATTTATGGTTTTGTGTTTTTAATTTGTCTGTTATTATTAGATTTTTAGCATCAATTTTATCATGGAATAGTTATTTTTCCCCTTTCGTTTACTGAATTTTATATTGCTTACAACTAATTATTTTCCATTCAGTAACGATTAGATGTAATACAGTTCTTAAAAGATATAAAATATGAATATAATTTATAGCATAAATCATAAATTTATTTAAGAAATATTTATAAATTTATATTTATAAATTTATTTAAGAATTAATTCAGTTTACAATAAACTGTTAGGTTACAAATGAAAAATCACAAATCAATTTTAATCATTGTGCTTTGAATGATATCAATTTATTAAAATCAGTGTTATTGAAATTTAGTTTTTGAAAATCTATATTTTATAGAATTCAGTCAGGCAACTTTCAATCTATATTTTAGAGTAAACATTTTAGTGAATTTTTTTAATAGCTTTTTATTATTATTTTGGAAATATTCAAAAGATAGAAGATCGGATTAACATTTCAACTTCGGCTCTTAAGAACAAAATAATACTCACCAAAATAAAACAAAAATTATGTTTATAAAAAATAAAAAACAAAATGTTAACAAAACTATATTTTTTGAATTATATGACTTCCAATGTCCCAGTTTTAATAGACAAACTAAGCAATCCCCCGTGTACACGCGCTTGTTTTTCTATATCACATAGAATTTAGTTAAGTAAGAATATTGTATTTAAAATATTGCAACGATTCGGCAATTATAGTTCTAATTGTCATTTTCGAATTACAAATAAACAGACGGATCGGAAATTAACAAACAATCTTGAGATTAAAAACAAAAAAGGTTTAGTACATTCATTGATCCGGGGAAGGGGAAGGTAACATAAATCAAAAAACAATAAGAAGTGAGTTGTAGTCCCGGTGGCCTAATGCATAAGACTTCTGATCAGACGGTTGCAGGTTCGATACCCGTCGCGGACGGTTTCATTGAAAAAATTATTTCTATTTTCCATTCTCACAGGAAATTGCGCTGGACAAGGAAATAAAAGATTTTTTAAAAATATTGATTGAAAATAAAACTAATTGTATGTGTATAGTATTTTGGGGTATGTAGAAAGACAAAAATATTTAGGTATTTACATTGATAATTATTATAATTGGGAAACTCAATTTTCCTATATTATAAATAAATTACAGTCTTTAACATATATATTTTATCATATAAAACAAACGTTTTCTTTTAAATACCAACTATTGATTTTGAAATCTTTGGTTGATCCCGTTTTGGACTAAGTGTTATACAGCTGGATGTTCTTTACTAAATACCAAATTAATAACATTAATAACTTATTTTTTAAAATTATCATAACATTTATATTAATTTCAAAAATAAAATCTTCTGAAGAAAAATTAAAAATAAGAAATACCCACAAAATTCTGACAATTGAAGAAAAATATATAAAGTGATTCTAAAATATTTTTCTTATACAAATAACAAAACAATATAATAGTGCAGGAATTGTAAATATAAATAACTGGTTAAGAGTTTTTAATATTCCCAAACCAAATAATAATTTTGGTTTAAGAAATGAAAAATTACGTGAATTTTCAAATTATTTAATCAATTAAATTGGAATAACTATAATGGTAATATTATTATAAAATTAAAAAACATTTATGTTTGATATAATTAATTGTTAATCTTCAATTTATTTCACAAAAATTTAATTTTCTTTTCGCTTTTTATTATAATGTTGGCCCTTCTCGATAATGTTGGGTTCTCGTCGTGCAACCAAGCCGCCCCGTCGCCGCCGTGATATTTGTTTACTGCTCCGCTCCTATTGGTCGTAGCGTGATGTTATATAGCCTATAACCTTCCTCAATAAACGGGCTATCTAACGCAAAAAGAAATTTTTAAATCGGACTGGTAGTTCCTAAGATTAGCGCGTTCAAGCACATTTAAACTCTTCAGCTTTATAATAGTATGATATTAACTAAATAGTCACATTTCAATTATTCCAGCACCTATAACACTGAAGTGATATGTACATCACACCTAATAGGACAGGTTACATTAAAAAATATCATATTTAATTCCTCAATAATTTAATATTACTTAAGACATTTGGAATGAATTTTGGTTTGGGTTTAAGAGTAACATTTAAATTACAATTGACTCAATAAGTTTACATCAAATAATACAAATAAAATTGTAGAAACACGGAGGTATAAATTCGAATACGATTATTATCAGTATCAGCTTTGGGTCCGCCATTTTGATGCCTGTATGGTACATAAGGAATAATATAAAGAATCTTTTAATTCAATATGATGCTTCTTTTCTAGTTTTTCTGAAACATTATTTTTATAATAAGTTTAATCTTAATCTGAGTGAAGGACAATGGGCAAAAGTCTAAGGGAAATTGCCCCACCCTGGATAATGATGATATATACCTATAGAAAGATTTCCTTAAATAGAACATATTTTATTATTACGTCTCGTCGCAATTATTAGTCCGTTCTGAGTTATATAATTCTAAATATGACTCAAGTGTTGAGTATGGGTTGCAGAGAAGCCAAGCACCTAGAGGTGGGAATACTTGGCTTCCCTGCAATCCACACTCACACAATAACAATATAAGATAAGTCATATCTAGAATTATACAACTCCGAACGGACTAATAATTGAGATAAGGCGTAATAATAAAAAAAATTCTATTGATGGAGATCTTTCCCTTAAATTGATGAAAATGAAGATCAAGAATATTTTCCCTCAACTTCAATATCTATATATTTTCAGTTAGTTTTGTAAATTAATATTGTAATTTGTCTGTCTTGTCTTAAGGGTTTAGATGACCTAGATTTTAGCACAAGAATTATTTTGAAATATGTTATAAACGATGAGAGGAACCGTCGGATGGTGCTAGCAGACAACAGCTGAGTTTTGCATGGGAATGACTTACACCACTGTTTTTAAGCGATTTATATTCTAAACGCATTTTCTCAGCGTTCGAAGTCACGCACTTCCCTTGTAAGTAACGTAACAAATCAATCTTCAAACAGATAACGACAGCCAATCCCACAATTCCTTAAACAGCGCAAGTGTAGTAAAAAAACAAAAAAACAACAGAGGTAGACTTACTCAAGTCTTAAAAAATATATGTAATAAAAATGAAAAATATATAAAAAATACAAAATTAAAAAAAACAAAACATAATTAACAAATTTTCAAAAAATGTAACAAAAAAAAAATCATCTTAAAACTTCAACCTGTATTCTAAAATTCTTTCAACTGAAAGCTTTTTATTGTAGGGTCGGTTTTTCGTAATAAATTAAAATTCATTGAATGAATCTTCATAATTCTTATTTATTTTGAAAAGTTAATTTTTTTGAAAATTTGTTATTTATTTTGTTTTTTAAATTTTGTATTTTTTAATGTAGTTTTCGTTATATATACTGTTTAAGTTTTGAGTATGTCGACCTTTGTTGTTTTTTGTTTTGTTTTTACTACGCTTGCGCTGTTTAAGGAATTGTGGGATTGGCTGTCGTCATTTGTTTAGAGATTGATTTATTATGTTATTTAGTGTCCAGGGATCCGATGATGAGCGGTTGAAGTTCTCCTGGAAATGTGTAACTGTTCAATGTTTTAATTTTAAAATAGTGTTATTTCAAAGTGTGTTGTCGTTTATATTTTATGTTCAAAATACATAGCAGTTGTTCTTTACCTTTTATGCCTAGAAAATTACTTGACTATTAGAATAATTAAACAATATATAATTAGTTTATAGAAAACAGAATATTAATGACATTCTAATATGATTAACTAAAACAGTTCTTTTTTTTCTCTTGTAATATTATATTTAAAAACAAAATCCTCTCACCTATCCATGCCCTATCTCTTCTATTATCAATATTTATTAGGAATTAGTTTTAATAAATAAAATATTTTTAACTTATTTATTTCGCCTTCAAAAATAAGCAAATATTAGTTCGTTGTGTCCAATATAATTTTCAGAAAATTTACAGAATCATTGTACTACAAATTAAGCTTTTTTTGTTCCGAACTTTCGTTGCTAATATTTAGCTAAAAGTTAGAATTCGAAGTTAAGCCATTATTTTATTATTCTTTAAGTTTAAGGTTTTTCAGCTTAGCACAAATCTTTAGATTTTTTTAAATTTTTTGTCAGATCCACCTAGCATTGTTACCAGAAGTTTATAATTCCGAATCGTTGATCATGAAACGAAGATATCAATCGGAGGAGGAGTTGTCAAACCTTTTTAAGAATCTAGGTAAGTGGAATTTGAAGTAATTTTAATATCCGAAATTTATTATATACAGTCGTAATTCTTCGGAAGCGCAGTGGTGCCTTAAAGGTAAAAAATACAAAAGAAAAACTCACCAATGAAAAATTAGTGAGAAAATTCATGTGCCAGCAGTGCGCAAACCTCAATGAATTTTTTTTTAAAGCATAAAAATTCAAACTGCGCATTTGAATTATTAATAATAACAATGTTAGTCGTAATTCTTGGTTTTGAATGTTTTCTAATAGAAAATTGTTCTGAAATGAACTTTGTAAGAATTTCTATATGATTGAAGTGTGTCCGTACTGCATTTTTTATACTATTTTTTTTAGTAAAGCTAACTTTTGTTTTTAACAGAAATTATTAGTCACTCATTTACTCAACTACATTCAGATTCATATTTCATGTTGATGTATTTTTGTTTTTTTATATTCTGTGCTATGTCATGTACTTAAAATTTTTAAACTTACAGATTTATCTTTACAAAGATAAACAACGACGAAACTGTCTTTTTGTGATCTTTGTATTAAATTTTTTAGCGATACCACATGGAGCAGCTATTAAGGTTCTCGTGTTTCTCGTGTCTTAAGGAGGTTCCATTTCTTTTCCCACTCTACTTCAAATACACATCCGTTATGAGACCTGCTTTGTTCATTCTGACTATTCTCAACTGGTGATCGCCAAGTAAGCATTAAACAGGCTTTCTTCAGATGCCAGTTTGAACATTGGTCTCAAATTTTAATGTGTTTAGACATTTTTAGGCGCTTTTTCTATATTTACATGCGCATAAGAAATTCATTGAGGCTGGCAGAGCCCAGCACATGAATTTTCTTTTTCTTTATTTTTAATGTGTTTTTATGTTTTTAGTTTGAATTTAGGAAGGTTCCATTTCTTTTCCCACTCCACTATAATTTAGAGTTGATAATATAGCTTAATTACAAATAATTATTTTAGTTGTGAAACTGAATCTTATTTGTGAAAAGATTTATAAATATGATTTTCAAACTTTTTTTTGATGACATCACCTACACGTCTTAACATTGTAAGTGAAGTTATTTTGAAATTATTTCGTTCAGAAGGTGGCATGTTTTTATTGAACTGATTGAGAAATGATTGTTAACTAATTACCTTCTTACTTCTTCTCACTATATAAGAATATTTGTGGCGACACCTCATTATTAAATTATGAGGGTACACAGATGTTTGATCACAGTTAAGTGTGAACAGGGCTTTTAATCCATTGCTTGGTTGAATCTTCGGCTAATCGAGAATCAGTGACTTTGCGCGATTTTGCCCGAATCAATAGTTTCCTTAAATGTTCGGTGAGGGAAAAATTTGTTCGGTTTTTTAAATAAAAATAAAAGACATTTTTCCGTTTCACTAATGCTTTTTTTGAACAAACTGTAACGGTTTTTTCTACTACCGTCTGCCATCTTTCATGAAACTTCATAATTCCATCTATCCACAATTTTTTACTTTTTGAGTAATTTGATTTTCATTTTTATCTCCGGTTAATAGTTTTTGAGATATCCGCATGGGGGCGTAAAAACTTTAATTTGTTATAACTTTTTAACAAATTGAGATAGAATAAAAATTCAACGAATTTATGTTACTTGCATACATGACTACCATGTGTGTCAATATGAACTGAATCCGTCAACTAATTTCAAAATGGTGGACCCAAAAACCTAAATTTATAGCACTTTCAATGGAAAATAAGCTTATCCAACCCTAACCCAAAAACCGATTGATAGGTGACAGCACAAGACAGGCAAGACAGGGCAGTTACAGCAATTTGTCAGTTAAGTTATTAATGAAATTACAGTTATAGTGATGCTTTACTAGTGGCTTTATTTCTTTATAATTCTGTATGATTTAATATTAATTCGTATTTCCGGTTAAGGAGATTTAAATAAGTTTATTGGTTTTACTTGGCTACGCACGAAGGCGCCGTCTATTATTAAATTACTGTAACTGCCATGTCTTGCCTGTCTTGTGCTGTCACCTATCAGTCGGTTTATGAGTTAGGGTTGGATGAGCATATTTTCCATTCAAAGTGCCATAAATTAAGGTTTCTGGGTCCACCATTTTGAAGTTATTTGACGGATTCAGTTGATATTGACAGACATGGTAGTCATGTATGCAAGTTACATAAATGCGTTGCAATTTTATTCTATCTCAATTTGTTAAAAAGTTATAACAAATTAAAGTTTGTACGAGCCATGCGGATATCTCGAAAACTATTAACCGGAGATGAAAATGAATATCAAATTCAGACTCAGCGTTGAAAATTCTATAAAGTGACCCATAAACCAATATCAAATTCAGAGTAACACTTCGCGGACTTCCCTTGTAAGTCACATGTTGTCCCACTTATAAACTTAACGAACTTGCAATCTAATAAAAAGGTGTCGAATGACGTAAAAGACGTAAGCCCTACTAGAGCCAAGGTTCGTAAAAAGCAAAACTGAACCTACTTTTTGGACAACAATACATCAGTGGGCGCAGTGTTTTTTTATACCTCAGAATGAGATAATCACACACGCACTAAAGAAAACTAGCCTGACAGTTATCGAACTATCAGGCAAGATCACTAGACTTTGATCAGCACAAGCGCTCTATGCAGCCGTATTTTAGTTTTCTTTCGTAATAACCTTACATAATTTGACGAAATGTGGCATTCATTTAATTCAGTGAAAGCAAACAATAGGAAATGAAACCGTCTTAATATCAACAATAAATATAAAGCTGAAGATTTTAAATATATTAAACATGATTATTAATTTCGTTATATAAATAAACGAAAATCGAAAAGAATTATACACATACCTTACATTTCTATAAAGTTAAAAGTTTTTGAGAAATAGGTGAAAGACGACGGCACAAAGCTAAAGGAAGGATTTTGCAACCTGAGCTGTAACCGGGAAGAGACTGGGACGGACCGTTTCGTCCTTTTTAGGACTCATCAGTCAGCCAAACTCCACCGAGACAGACTGAGAAGGTGCGAAAGGTTAGTATCACGGGAGCGAGATCCGGGATACTAACCTCTCGCACCTTTTGAGTCTTGTCATCGGTGGAGTTTGGCTGGCTGATAGTCCTAAAAAGGACGAAAAGTTCCTTGCCAGTCTCTTCCCGGTGACAGCTTAGGCTGTGAATTCCTTCCTTTAGCTTTGTGCCGCCGTTTTTTATCTATTTCTTGTTTCAATCCGGCACATTGAATTTCTCTTCATTTTAATAGTTTTTATTTGCCCCAAAAAATACAAATCCTTGATCATAATCCTTAAGCTACAAAACTCGGCAAGCTGTGAAAGTGCAACCAATGTATTTCATAATACTATTATATTTGGAGAACAATTATCTTCCCACACTTTCCCGATTAGCGCCAAGTCGAAAGTCAAATCCCAGTCATATAAAACAGGAAATTTTGGAATTTGGGGTTACTTTGGTATTAAAACATATTTTTATGTTTGTAAGTTCTTGAAAAATATTTTTACATTTGAGAGTTTGAAACTAAATTTATGAAAAATATAATTCTTTCCAAGCTTTAACATTGTTATTCTTTAGTTCAGATGTGACGTTTGTTCACTAACTTCCAACAAGAAACAATAGTTAAAGATCATCTTTTCTTTAAATAAATGATGCCAATGATCAACAGGCAGTTTATAAGATCAAAAACAGAAATGCTTCTTTAATCTGAAGAAGAATTAACAAAATTGAAGCCGACGCACCTTGGTATACAATTAAAACTTGTTTAATGACTAAAATACTAACTACTGCAGTTTCAAATACATAAATTGAGTATTATTTTTCAAGTCCTTGACTTTTCAAGTTGACTTAAAAAATACTGAACTTATGTATTTGAAACTGCGGTAGTTAGTATTTTAGTCATTAAACAAGTTTTAATTGTATAGCTAGGTGCGTAGGCTTCAATTTTGTTAATTCTACTATGTTCAGCGCACGTAAAAATGCCAGTTTAATAGGTTCTTTAATGTTTCGAAGAATCCCTGGAACCTGTTTTTTAAATATATTGGGTTGGATAAAAAGTTCATTCGGTTTTTAAGTAAAAATAAAAGACACAGTTTCAATGTCCTCAATAATTTTATTGAACTTCAACGGTTTGTTCGACTACCATCTTTCATGCAACTTCATAATTTCATTTTCCCACGACCTTTCAAAGTTTCGAACAGCTTTTAGAACTGTGCTTTCAATGGAAGACAAATGCACTAATATCGGGCGTGTCAAAATGATTTAAATGATTTCAAAATTTCACTGTAAAAATTACATTGAATATTTTACTAAACGAATTGTACATTTGGACACAACAACTTTGGAAGTGTTTTTTTTCCAGTCACACCTGTTCAATATGAACATCTTTCGTCACACGACAAATGTCAACATGGTACTCAAATTCTTCCCAAACATAAAATAGCATGGGTCTGTCGATTGTGGCAATTGCAGCTCTGAAATAAATAAACAAAAATAAGGTAAATAAACAAAAGCACCCCCCGATCAATGTGTGGGCTCGCCTGCAATACATTTTGCAACACCCCGTATATGTCTCTTGTTATTTTTGTCCACCTCTTATGCATTCTCTTGTTTTCCCTCATCTAAGAATCTTATATATTTTGCAAATTGAACCAAGCTTTAGCTGTAGCTGTGAAAGAAAATTCAGTGGATAAAATTAGTTTTCAGCGAACAAATTTTAACATTAGTTCAGTAGGAACACTTAATTTCAACTTTTTTTCTGTCTGCAGCCAATTAGTATATTTATCACATTTCTGAAATTGTAATTCTTTTCGGGCTTTAAAACCAGCAATATAAGTAAGAACAGGCAAAACATTATCAGAAACATCATTCAAAGAAAAGGTTTTATCAAACATACTAATATAAGGGTTAATGTCAGTTGTTTCTTGATAAAATTTATCTTGAGAAAGAAAGGTTTTCAGTGAAATTTTGTTACCTTTACACAATAATATTACAGCATTTCTAAATATTAATCTTTTGATTACTTTCTCAGACTTGTAAAAGCCTTATATAATAATTTGCCTACAGCATCCAAACCTGGCTTCTAAACTGTCATTCTGAAATTTACTGAGAGTGTAGTGGAAAAACAATATTTAACGTTCATAATCTATATATATAAAAATGAATGTATCTTTCTTTCTTTGTCCTTTATACACTCATAGGCCCTTTGACCTATCTGGACCAAACTTTGCAGAATTACTATTTAGGACCCTGCGGAAAAGATAGGCTACCTTAGAACCCGGACCCCTCCCCCAAGTGGTTGAAAAGGGGTAAAATCCTGAAATACCCAATATCCACCTGGTGGTGAAAATGAGAACTACACAAATATTGGGTAAAGTGAAATATTCGCTCTCCCATAGGGGACAGGGACACCACACTTGGGTGGGAGGAAGCCAACACAAGAACCTAAGTGTCCCACCCCGGACCGACACCGGGACGTTATATTTAGGGCCCCCAAGTCAATTGCAAAAAGGGAAAAATTCGCTCTCCTGTGGGGGCAGGGACACCACACTTGGATGGGGGGAAGGCGACACAAGGGCCTAAGTGTCCCACCCCTGATCGACACCGGGACGTTATATTTAGGGCCCCTTCTCGGGCCCCCCAAGTCAATTGCAAAAAGGGAAAAATCCGCTCTTCTATGGGGGGGCAGGGACACCACACTGGGGTGGGGGGATGGCGACACAAGGGCCTAAGTGTCCCAATTGACACCAGGACGTTATATTTACGGCCCCTTCTCGGGCCCCCCAAGTCAACTGCAAAAAGGGAAAAATTCGCTCTCCTAAGGGGAGCAGGGACACCACACTTGGTGCGTGGAAGGCGACACAAGGGCCTAAGTGTCACAGACCCGACCGACATTGCATTTAGGGCCCTTGCTCACAGAGCCCTTTCTTTCTTTGAATGGCATTGCAACGCATGCCGGGTACAGCTAGTAATTTATAAAAGAGAAAATCCACAAATGCACAATAAATATGCTTTCGCACACTGAGCCAACATCAATGGTAATCCTCAACAGCTGTTTCATCCTTATTAGGACTCATCAACAGAGTTTACCTTGATGTTTGGCTCAGACTGCTCGAAAGTTAAAGGGGATGTTTTTCTCATTATAATTAAACTCTTCAGTGCTTTTCAGTGAAAGGACAAGGGGTTAATACTGTGGATTCCACAAGATTATTTTTTACTTGATTGTTTTTGTTATCGGGGGTCCATTCCCGGGAGCGAGAATGGTTTTCATTTAACTTTCGCGCAGTTTGAGGCAAATCTAAAGGATGAATTCTTCTGATGATTACTAAAAAGGATGAAACAACTGTTCCGGAACAATTCAAAAGCTTTTCTATTTGGAGCATTATGTTATCAGATATAAAGCAAAGAACATGAAAACCAATTTCTTCAATATTCTCTAGGACATTACCAACATATTTTTCAGTTGAGTAGATATTATGCAATTTTACAGGATTAATAGTTACAGTATCATTGTATTTTGATAAAATACTTGTGATCATGAATACCTGAGCTGTTTTTGCAGTTTTTGATGAATCTGTTGTACCACATCCCTATATAGGGCCACCTTTAAAATTTAATTGTAAATTAATGTGAATTTCATCTAATTGCAAATTAACAAGAAGCCCGTGTTCTTTTAAAAACACTTTCTTAGAGTTCAAATATTCTATTCTGCTCTCAGATTTATCTGATAAACTTTAAACTACCAAGTAATTTTCTTATGTTTCGAGAGTGAGGAACATATATATATATATATCATCAAAAAAATAGTTAATTAAGTGACGTCAGTGCTGCATAGTACAAAAACAAGCACTACTTTCTCAACCTGTGTCTGCATGAGGAGGACTTCTACCTGAAGAAACAGTGATCAAATGCTTAGCTCCAAAGGACACCACATGATAGACAAAGCAGCTTTCTTTTTTTTGTTTTTTGTGCAGAAAATATCACAAAAAGTCAGTTTCCACTTCATTCATTTCGTTCTGCCTTCGAAAACCGCTTCAAAGATGTAAAGACACTTTCTGGTAATAGAAGTTTTCACAACTTTTAGGCCTCTAGATAAGAAGGCTCATTTTGTAAAAAAAAAGTATATGTTAGGCTTATACCATTCCCAGATAGTTTAGTAAACAAAATTCAGTGTTTAGTAAACTATATTTTTCATGATAAAAAGTAGGCTGTGAAAATTTTATTGATTTTTGTGTTAGACTAAAAGAAATATTTTTTGTGTTCACGTATTTTTTTTTTCTGAAAACCCTCATGCTTTCATTGACATGGCTGAAAAATTTCACAGAGAATTTGTGAGTGAAATGCAATTGTTTTGGTAAGTGCAGTTTGAAGATCTCAGAATTGGTAAAAATTGATAATTCATTAAACGTTTGAAGGGCCATGAATTAGAATCGGAAAAGCTAGAGGGAATAAAAAAAATCGATGTGATATTTACTGCTATGGGAGGATTAATCATACCAAGATTGATCAAAATCTGAAAATTAGATGTCAAAATTTGTTTCGTCGAACTAAGATGCGGCCATCTTAAGTCAGGCCAAGACGTGTTTTCTTCTGCATTCCAATCCTTTCCATTGCCCCGCTTCAGATGACAGGGAGAGGGAGCGAGTCTGTCAGTCTCTTGGTAACGAATCTTAAACCTGTTAAAAAGGCTAATGAAACTCCCTTTCAGCTGGTGGTTAGATGCTTTCTTATTAGAGCAGCCGGACTTGACAGGCGTTTATGTAATAATATTTATTCATATATGTAGTTTTTAAATTGTTCATTTTTAATAGCTTCAATAATCATAAAGCATGTACAAATAAACTTATCAAAATTTTCAAAATCCCAACTAATTATTGTTTTAATTATATGAAGCGTATTCAGTATGGCAATGAACTATGGAAACGATCTTATAAGGGAACTGCTTGACCTCGAACGCTGAGAACCACACGAAAATGTGCTTTCATTCTTATGCAAAACTGCGCATCGTATCAGGAGAGACATTTGAATGATCACCTGTTGAAACTCCAAGAGAGGAACTTTGGTAACGCGAAGAAACAAAATATCGATATAACAGAACCAAAAACATGCATATTTCAATGTCGTGACTACCGATATATTGCTATATTTCCCTCTGCCTAAAATAATAACGCTATCTGAACAATAAACTTTTCCTACTGAATGTTTCACAGCTATTCAGTCTTCAAAGTGCGTTAGCAGACAACAGCTGAGTTTTGCATGGGAATGACTCGTACCAATGTTTTTGGGATAAGCAATTTATATTCCAAGCACATTTTCGTGCGATTCTCAGCGGTCGAGGTCACTCTGTTTCCTTGTAAGAAAACTTGCTGATCCCAGATTTCTTTAATCTCTAACTCAAATTCAGCAATTTAAATCAGGATGTAAATTCGGAAATACATTATTCACCATGAGTATTAACCTTACCTTGTAATCCCAATTTATATTTCATAAGTAATTACAAAGCTTGAAAACTTTTTATTTACTTCTTTATATTAATTGTGATGCAAACAGGAAGTCAGCCAAGATATTTCCGTGAGCCGCACATTACATGTCCCGAGTCCCGTTTTGCCACCCCTTAATGTAATAGATGTAAGAAAGGCACTAGTAGTTCGATAACGTAGATATCAGATTTAAAATATGTATGTCAAGTTTCAAGACGATTCATTTCGCATTTCAAAAGTTAACTGGGGCAGAGAGACACGTAGGTAATCTATAATCTATAAGCTCCGTTTTAGTAAGTAAACTAATGATTATATTGTGTAATGCTAAAAATTATACTAATCGTTGTCTGTCATTTTGTAGATTCATCAGATGATGACTCCTGCACAATGCTATTCCATGATGATGATGATGATGAGCCAAAGGAGAGACAAGATGACTACCACAAAAAGTCAACAGAAACGTTTAGATGTTCAACGCAGATCCAGAATGAGAAAATAGATTACACTGCGACCACATCCAAATACTTTCCTTTCTCAAGGCACGAGGGTAACTCCTATGAGGCGAAAGACAGAGTAAAGGATCCTATTGAAGAAGCTGTGGTCGGCGACGTTCAAATGCTTCTGAAGAAGATTCAGTTGCTGGAGAGCCAAAATGAACAGCTGCGAACTTCAGTCAACCGTCTGAAGACGGAGAAGGACAACACTCCCACATTGAAGGATTTTACTTCCCAACTTGAGCATAATAGTATACTGAGAAAAGAACTGCAAACCCTTAAACTCGTCAACGAAAACCTGACCAAAGAAAACGAGTTGAAAGAGCAAATCAAGGAAGCCCTAAAAAACCAGTTGGAGAGTCAGAAGCAAACCATTGGTTGTTTGAAGAAGGAGCTGCAGGAGTTAAAGAGAAGTAACAGTGGGAACGATACAGACAAGATAGAGACTGTTTCGTTGAATCAAAACCACAGTAATGAAACACAACAAATGCTCAACTATCTGAAAAATGAGAAAACCGTACTGGAGAGCAGCAAAGCCCAGTTGCTCTCACTATCTAAAGAAAAAGCTGAATTTATGCGGGAGAAATTGGAACTGCAGGAAAAAGTGGCGAGTTTACTTTCAGAGGTAAATAAACTAAATGTAGCCCAGTATAAGCTGGCGAAGATAAATTCTGATCTTACGTCGAAGGTGACGGAACTTCAAGATACAAATTCACGTAAGAGCAGCGAAATCATAACCCTGAATAGTGACTTAGAGGTACTGAAGAAAGATATGACGCAGTTGCAGTTTGAAATAGATAAATTGAAACGAGACACCAACAGATCGCAGAAGAAAATCGATGATCTGGAAAAAGAGAATTCAGCGTTGTTAAAAGAAAAGGAAGAAGACAGAATTAAGATTTCAAACTTCGAAAAGAAAACCTCCAATACTGAAATGATCTGAAAATGTAGATCAAAATCGAATAAGAAATCCAGCAAATTCTAGAAGAAAATTTGAATTAAAAGAGATCAGCAGATAAGTAAGCTTCGACAGACCGAGGATGTTCTTGTGGAAGCCATTGTTGATCAAATATTGTTAAAACAGAAACTGAAGCAGAGAAATGCCACCGAAACTTCGCAGAAAATGGAAAGCACTATTGAGAGCAAGTGGAATCCAACAGACGAATTTCCTGGTCAAGATGAAGAAGAAAAAGATATTGTTCTTTCTTCCCTTCAGGACGGCAGTGCTGAAGTGAGTGATCAGATAACCGAAGAACATCTATCCGAAGACAACTTCCCCCGCTTCACAGTGTCATATCGATCACATAACAACAGTGGGTATGCAGACTTTGTCGACAGCTTCTGATCAGTGTTGTTTGTTGAAAATGAAAACTGTGTTTCTATGAGCAAGTATCTTGCTTTTAAAAGGAAATTCTCCAAATCGATAAAAGTGATTAAATATCTGAAATCTAAAAATGAGGGATCTTCCTATTGTTCAAAGAAATTGCAGAAAAAATGCGAGTGGTTTACTGAGGAGTGTTCTAGGTTGGGAGTCGCCGAAAGTAGTGGAAAATGATTAGAAGAAGAACGTGCAACACTTAAGTAAAATTGATTAAAAATTGACAATATTTTGATCTTACTGATTGTTCAGTGTTGCGCTATTGTGTCGAACGATATTGGTATGTACTGGAGTATATAGTAGTGACAATAATATCAAGGGTTTCTTGAAAAATCCACTAGTGTTGTTTAGCAAAGCCTTTTATTCAAGATTCAGTAATTTTCTGCAAGACTAAAAAAACTATACTGAAACTGGGGGAAGCAAGGGAAGCCCGTGTTAACAACAACTTTGTTTTTTATTGTTTTTGTTTTTTTTGACAGCAATCCATATTTTATTTTTGATTTTTTGTTAAAGAACGAGAAATTCTTCACGCTCATGTATCTGTTCATGTGTCGAAGACTGTCAGTTTAAACGAGATGTCGGTAATAATTCGAATTCTGTTATTTGTGAAATGTTTAATTCTCAACAGTCCAATGTAACCCATGCTAATTTAGTATTATCTTACAGAGCAAATTCAGGTTCATTCCTCTTTGAAATCTCTAAATGTGACCTAGTTTTATTTTTTCCAAGAAAAAAACGTTTTCACTGATTTCATACATGCTTTATTTCTGATAGCATGTATCTGATAAAAAAAGAAATCTCAGTAGCCACGAAATGAAAGACAAAAGCTTTATATTTGGTTTTTAAATAAGAAACGTTTACTAAGAAACCATTTTCCTTTCAATTGCTGTTTTTGCTAAAGGCTGAAGAACAGATAAGAGGATTTTTTTTCTTTAATCCAGTGACATCGCCTTGTTTTAATTTAGTAATTGTTAATTTGTGTAAAAGTGCAGTATGGTCTGTATGTTTAATTAATTTTATTTTAGAAGTTATTGAGTTTTTGTTATTTACAATGTTACGACAAATTTGTCAAATATTTATTTGCTCAATTCATTTTCGATATATAAAATCCTTATGTATTTTTCCATCTGATATCTAGTTTAGTTCACCAGGTCAAACCTGAAATGTCTAAATTTTCCTGAGTAGATTTGGGAACACCGTACTCAATAAAAATGAGGATTCAAACTAGAATATTAAATAGTATTTATTACTTTTGAGATCATTCTATACCGAAAATCAAGTTTTTATGAATGGAGTCCTTTCAAAAGTTTTAGTTAAAAAAGAATTCTCACAAAATTAACTCTTTAAATTTTTTTTTCTGAATCTTTCATAAAATTTGTGATTATGTAGACTTTATATCAGGTTGTTCCAAATAGAATATGTATTGTTGTAGTAGATAAGTTGCTTGTTTCATCAACTTGATGTTATTTCGGTTAAATTTTTCTATCAATTTTATATTTTCTGAAAAATACTGTGAGATGGAAAACTTAAGGCCTTTTGCCTTTGGGAAGCCATAGCTAGGTTGGCTCATGGTTTTAC
>JAFIDM010014079.1:19224-32286 GCA_023159025.1 Thereuonema tuberculata
TAAACAACTAGTTGTACTCAGAGCATTCAACAGAGGGGGGAGGGTTCAAGTTTCAAGATTTGCTTATTTTTGCTGGCAAAGGAGAGGGATGATCAGAGCAATCCTTACGTAAAGCAGACAAACATGCACCCGTTAAAGTTTTGACTGTTTTAATTTATGTTCTCTAGTATTCACTGTTAATATTTACATAATACTTGAACGGCCCCTAATACATATTTTCAACAAATGAACCTTAATTGATCATTTAAACCATTGTCTCTCAACTTTTCTTGTTCACGGCGCACTTTTGAATTTCCAGAAATCCAGCGGCACACTACACCGTATCACACTAACTTTTTCATTGCTATTACTATATAGAATCCTTTAAAAAAAAACGCCTATAACTTAGAAATGAATATAAGAATATATTTTAGGCATTTAAGGTTTTCCTGGAATTCATTTATTAAGACAATTTGAAAGAGAATTGAATAGGTATTTGGCCAGGTTATTTTAATTCTAGATTTTATTGTAGATACGATCACTTAAACTACTGTGAAGTTAAATTCCATTTTCAAAATTTTCTCACGGCACACTATTTGAGAAGCTCTGATTTAAGGCTTAATCCTACAATATTTCCATGCTTATATCAGCAAATAAAAAGGAGAATGGGCAGATCTGCCCCACCACTGTAGATCGATTAGATGTACACCTATAGAAAGATCTCCATAAATAGAGCATTTTTTCTTATTACGACTTATCTCAATTATTAGTACGTTCGGAGTTATATAATTCTAGATACGACTTATCTAGTTGACATTTTAATTCCCGGATACAGAAATTAATTATCATTTAATAATTATATTCAGTAATAGTAAATATTATTTTCATTTATTACATGGAAATACCAGTAATTATTATTTACTTGAAATAATTGATAATATTAATTATTAATTACATACAATAAATATTAAAAGTTAATTAAATAATAAAATTTGAGAATTACGATGTCAACTACACTCACTTCCAAAGTGAAGCACGGAGAGGAAAAATGTTAATTTCCGTAAGAGATCTGAACTAAAGAAGCTCAAATTTGCTGCACAGAAGGTAGTATGCAATACTACACTATAATATAAAATTAATAATCCGGTTTTAGAAAAACTCTCATTCCCTTCCTCTATCCATTTTTTTTTTACATATTTTTTTAAAGGTAAAACTTTTGTGCCAAATTTCAGCTTTCTAGTTGATTGGAAAAGCCCCCCCCCCCCTGATATATTTTATTATTTCAGAATTTTCTGGGTAATGTTTGCACCCAAGGTATCAAGACAAAATACTAAAGACACAGAAATTCTAGAAACACAATCTATGTAATATGCGGAACCGCTCACCAACTCACTCACATTTTTTATTTTAAAACTTCCGCACCCAAGCATGCCAAATTTCAGTTTTTTATTTTACCGGAAGTTGAATACCTCTGAATAAATAAATACAGATTTTATATTTTTAATAATGTAGATTTCATTACAATTCAGTCATTTCTTATTGCTTACCGCAATCAACGGGATCGGGACATTCTTCTTCGCCCCCGCATTTCATTTTTCATGTCCAAAGCCTTTTGCATATGGATAATATTTAAAAAATGTGAATAATATGAAAATGATAAAAACAGTTTAATATAACGTTAAAGATGCAAAGAATAATAAAAAAAAAAATCTTATACTATACTTCGATTTGCAGAAATGTGGGAATTAGTTACGATGCTTTGCGATAGATGTTTCTGAGAATACATGGAAGTTGTAATCCATAACCCACGATTTTCATCTTTTTTCAACCTTCGTATAAAATATTGGCCGATTTCACGTGATTGACGCGAGAATAGCCTCTATCCATGTCTTCTCACAAAATGGCGAGAAACATTGCTATTCGAAGCAGCGCTCAAAAAATTATATTGCAAGTTGAAGAATATTTTCGTAAAGAATTAATAAATGGAGGACCATTTATTAATCCAATAAATTGGATATAAGTGGAAGAGATGCGACAACCGTTAGTCCTAAACGAACGTGAAGATATTTTGCTCCGACGCCCAGAGTTTTTGCGAAGTTAAATTATTGAAGAAGATAACAGGGAATCCGACGATGTTGTTCCCCTGGACGATTCCTCCAACAGTAGTTGAAAACATCAATCGTAATGTTTAAATCCAATGTATAATGTATAATATATATAACTCAATGAAATGGTCGGCGAAATATTTAAAAGATATATTTTTACAATATGAAACATAGTACAAAATTCGTAATTATTAATTGCTATTTCGTACAATTCCCAATTCACGCAGTTATTGGGAGATGTACGAAATGGCAATTAATAATTACGAATTCTGTACTTGGCTAGATTTTGTAAAATTATATCTTTTACATATTTCGCCAACCCTTTCATTACTGGAAGCAACAGCTGAAAAAAAAATTACCTTTAAAGGGCCTTTTCAAGGCCACAAAAGTATATGAAAGAGCTGCCAAGCATACTGATCGCCCACAAAAATAATTGCTAAAATATTAGAAAACCTTAATTTTAAAAATTTCTTAATTGAAACAAAACAAAACAAAATACCAAATAAACTACTAGCATTATGTAAATACATTTATATAAGACAATCCATTTTACATTTAAAATGCAACATTACTTTAACGAATTAATCATCAAAAAGGCACAAATGCAGATTTTATATTTATTTTATTTGGTACTTGCTAATCACAAAAATCAAAACCAAATAAAAAATGCATGAATGTTTCCTATATAATTTTTTTTTTACAATTCATTGAAATATTTAAATTAATTATAATACGGGAAAATGCATGAGACTTTTACTACATTTTAATATAGTTTTCATAAATTGAAAAAATCAATAAACAAACAATAAATTCATTAGGTAGCAATTTCCTAATGACAGACATTCAAAATACTACATTCCTTGAGACCTGCTGAAGAGGCTAATGGCCAGATCTCGCGTTTTTCGTAATTCTCGGGCAAAAGCGATCATCAAGAACCGTTTGTCGGCCTATAAATTACACTGAGACCAAAACAAAACAGATTATTTTAAAATAAGCTAATTAAAACAATGAATAAATTTTATTTAAAAGTATTGCCTATAAATCCTTTCTGTTTCTGCAGTGATAATATTGCAATCATCACTGTAGTTCGCATTTTTTGCGAATAAATTTTTCTGACTTGAATCGAATTATATTTATACATTCCAGTTATGTTGTTATAACTTATCAATTCATGTGAAACAATTGGATTTTTATTCTATGATAAATTCACTGTATGGTAAAGCATTATCATCATCATTGGTTCGGAGAAACGTAATATATGTAATCTACTAAGAATTCGAACATGTTTTCGATTACATCATTTTTTTATAATTACAGTGAAACCTCCACTAACGGACACTCCCGAAAAGCGGACACCCCCCAATAGCGGACAATTTTGCAATCTCCAGTCCCTTAATATAGACGTTTCCATATATTGACCTCCGATTAGCGGACACTCCCAATAACGGACAACATTCTACATAAAATGAACGGTCTTGTGTTGTTTTTCAAAAGCAATAGAATCAGGCTACAGTAATACGTAGTGTCCAGAGGAAATTATGGATCATGAACTCCAACAAAAACTCCGAGCACATCAAAGTTCGGAAATGTCTTCGATTGGTTTTGCGCTGCACGAGCAAAAAACATTCCCATTAGTGAGCCATTATTGCAAGAAAAAGCGTTGGAAGCAAAGTGGACTCTGAAGGCCTTGCAAAGTTAAACGATTTAAATATTCATATTGAGAAACATGTTTTCAATGCAAAAAGGAAATGTCAAACTCTGTTAACTGATTACTTTGACAATAAAATTAATTTTCTAATCCGTTGTCTTACTTAAAATAATGACAAAATTAGTACTCTAATTAATTTTGTCATTATTTTAAGTAAGACTAATGGATTAGCATTCAATTAAAAAGGAAAACAGTAAACAGAAGCAGCAATGGAAATGGCACCTCCAGAAAACCAATCTAAAAAAAGCAAAATTCACATTAAAAATAAAGTAAAAGAAATTCTTATGCTGCCCTCCGGCAGCCTCTAAGAATTTTCGATGCGCATTGTAAAGAAAGGAATAAGCGCCTAAAATATGTAAACACATTAAAAGGGTGAGACCGTGTTCACCCTTGAACACGGTCTCACCCTATTAATGTGAAAATAGTAAACAGTTTGCAATTGTTCATATTTTCTCTTAGGGCAATGTTAATTGTAGAAATTTAAGAGTGTACGTAATTTTTCATTAAATGACATGCTATAAGCTAAAAAATGAAAAAAAGATAGTCCTCCCCAATAGCGGACACCTCCCAATAACGGACCCAACTTCCGGTCCCGTGACTGTCCGCTATTCGGAGGTTTCACTGTATAATATTTCGAAATCTTTCGAAATCTTTCAAAAACAGATAATCGTTGTCATCTAATTTTAACATTTATTAATACATTTTAACATTTTATTTCTCTAAGTGAAGAAAAAACTTCAAAAATCTTAAGGGGATTGCACCAATTAGAGAAAATGAATCGAAAACGAACTAAAATTCCACTGCATCTTATAATTATTGCGTCCTATAATTAAGACAACTTATTGCTTATAACTTTTGAATCATTCATTTAATTTTGATATGGTTTCTAAGTTTTGTAGAGCATTAAATTTTGCCTTCTATAAAGATATAAACATCTCTATATCCCCTTAGGAGATAATAAGACATTTTTTTTTATGAATAAAAAGGATCTTACTGTTTTAATACATTGTTTGTTTCAACACGCTGTAAATTATTACTGTAGTTATCGATTTCCATTCAATTTTAAAATTTATGTAAAAGAGTTTTTCAATATATTAGCAAAGTATACGATGGTGGCTGAAAAGTTTCCGATCTCAACATGAAGATGGCAGCACTCGTCAACAAAAATGGGGAGAGTGTTTGCGCATGCGTTGAAAGGTACTCAGCGAAATCGCAGCCATTTTGGATGCGCACTTATTGTTTAAGAATCGTTTGTCCTGTCTCGTCACAGTTGAAGACTTGCTGGAGATGTATCCTTCGGCTGCTATAATTCCGGCAAAAGGTAATCGTCAGCTGCCTTTATATCCGCTCTCGCTGCCTCGCCATGCCTGACGACGGAGTGAATGCCGGTCCTATTTTTAAATTTCTCGAACCAGCCCCGATTGGCTTCAACGACTCGCCCGATGCCTCGTCCGTCGAAGTGCCTGTGGTCTATTGCATCAAATCAGCGTAAATAGCTCGTGCCTTCTCGCTGATTACAGCCTCCGTCACGGTATCTCCTGTGAGCTGCATCTCCGTCAACCACACCAAGAGCAGCTTCTTCATATTTTCATCGATAGATGTCCGCTGTTTTGAAATAACGCCCTTGGCTTATGTTATAGCCTTTATCGACTCCTTCTTCAGTAGTCTATAATGCAGATCGAAGAAGTGCTATGCTCGTACTGCTTTGCCAAGTAGACTAATGCACACCTCGGTCATGTTTTTCGATAATTTCTTTCTTTAATTCAATGCACATCATCCGCACTCACTTTGAACTCACTTTCTTCGGACCCATGGTTGGAAAAACGAAGTTTTGCAAATAACTGCAAGCACAAATGCGAGCACAACACTGATGCTTCCAATGCCAGCTAACCGCTTAAAGTGAACGAGTGAGACACAGGATGCTGGATGTTTACTGCACCAACTAGCAGTGGACTATCTGAAGCTGGCTCATAACCTGAATTTTAGCTCGCAACTTAAAGCAAAATAAAGCAACTAAAAGAGACGGCTCATATTTAAAAAAAACTCGTCAGTTGGGAAATTTATAAAGCAAGGTACCACTGTGTATATATATATATATATATATATATATATATATATATTAACATCACAACTACTTAAGTTGATACTGCCAGGCGTTACTAATAGAAATCTGTGTGTTGCAGCATTTTTTGTTCCTAATGAGCAGAGACTCATAAAAATTCCTAAGGTCACGATCATTTTGAGTTCCATATAGTGTTGGTTGTTCGAGATTCAATTTGTGCTTAGTCTCCTTGTAGTGTTTAGCAGTGGTATACTGCATATTACATTATTTGACAGCTTTGGCATGTTCAGCCATTCGGATCCCTATCTTTCTTTTAGTCTCGCCTATGTACTGGCACCTGTTCCCCCCCCCCCCCTTCCCTGCTCACATTTAATTCCGTATATCACCCCTGTTTTATGTAATTTTTTTTTTTACATCTTCTTTTTACATTTTACGATTCAAAAATTACGTTAGCCCTGAAGCCCCTGAAAATAATAATTAGTTACCCTGATCACATGACAGAAAATGAGTATAGTTTAGAAAACTGAGGTTTGTTTCCAGTTTGTTCCATTTGTCACCTGAGGAAGAGGTCCGAACTTGTATCTCGCAACATGTAGTGAAGTTTTTTTTAAATATAATTTTTTTTAAGTGTATTAGGTCCCATTTGTAAATATTAATCACCACACGAATATAATGAAAAATTAAACTTTAAATGTTTGGAGATCTGTGTTCGAGATTTTTTTAACTGCAGACATTATAAGATTATCTAAACTGTATGGTTAGTTAAAAGATAGTGGTTTCTAAAAATGGTTTTTTTTTTACAGATCAGTAAAACGAAAACACACACAAGAAAACAAAATCGATGGAACAACCTGGAATTACTAAATTTTTGTTATGAAGTAGACTAACTTTAATACAAATATGAGATGTAAAAAATTAGATATGTAAAGTTTACTATTAATATCATTGTCTATTCATTGGTTGCTGTAGTTCGTGATTATCAACAATGTTAGACGGAAACCACGAGGGTTAGTTCGTGTTGATTTTTGAAGGGGGAGGGGCGGCATCACAACTTTAAGATGTTCTCATTTCCGATATTTTTCGAAGCGGCTTATATCGACTGAACGTTCACGAAGTGATAAGCGAGCAAGCGCTGCACCGCGTAGCGCTCGAGTGCAGTAAGTGCAGGATTGCTGGTTCGAATCTTGCAGTAAGTTTTTATTTTTTTTTATCTTATCCTATATATATTGAAGGTAAGATTATTCGTAATAAATTACGATTTTGGTACAAAATTGAAAAACGTCGAGTAGGAAATAAAGCATTTTTTTTATTTATTGAGATTTATTAATTGTTTTGTTATGATAATTTATCGTTTATAATGAGGGGGAAAAAAAACCAACATATTTTTTTGTTTATCTCCCATTTACTTATCTGTTTATTATTTTTTTTTTAAAAAAACAAAATAAAAATTTTAAAAAAATTATTAAAAGGCCAACATATAACATATTTTTTAAAAACATGAAACTAAAATAAACTACGTTTCGGCCTGAACCAGCTAAATGACGTGAGTTGAAAGGAGATTGTATGGAAACTCCGAACCAAGCTTGATGTCACAAACACCCAGCAGCGACCAAAGATGCAAAGTAGGTGAAACCACTATCAGGAAAGGGGCTTCGCAAACCTCAAGACATCTTGCAAAGGTTCCCACCCAACCAAGACAGAGGAAAGCAAAAGGCTGTTTTTGAAGGTTCTCTTCATGTCATTATCCTTTCATTTAATCGTTAAAGCATTTCAATATCTGAGGGTTCAGCATTACTGTAGGCCCACATCGTGAATTCGGGTTGTATTGACAGCTACCTTTAGTAAAAGATTTGTCTGATTTGCAGATTTTTGGCTTTATTGGGATATTTTATAAGCAAATATTGGATTTTTTATGGGAATGGCGGTGTCTATATATATATATATATAGACGAAACTACATTCTCCATCTTTGATCATGGGCAGCTCCACATCTTGTCTAGCTCTTTAAGTATTTTCAATGCCGAGATTCAGCATACCGGGGAGTATTTGATTTCTCGTGGTTACTTTACTGATTTTCTTTATAGGCAGGTGGTCAGAACTTTGCTGAATATTTACAATCCGGTGCCCAAAACAATTGTAACCTCCAAGATATGTGTGTCCATACATTATCACCCAACCATTTTCCTCGTTTATGAAACAGATGATGTCGCGGGTTATGCTAATCTCCTCCATTAGGGTTACTATTACCAGTTTTATCAGAAAAATGTGAAGGATCACCGTCCCGTGAATCCTAAGGGTGTCGTTTACGCCCTCCAATGTTTGAATGCCCCCTGTAGATACGTAGGGGAAACGGGACAACTTCTTAGGAAGCGTGTATATCAGTACTCATTGGCCGTCCTCAATGGGACACAAATTACTTAACTGCGGTGTACGTGGCCAAGTATGGGCGTAGGTAAATTACGAAGGCCCCACTGTCGTTTGTTATGAGCCTGATAACATGCTTAGGAAGTGCAAGGAATCATTTTTTATATTAATGGATATGTCCTGTTATAACGACACCCTTTCTGTAAAAACTGTAGCGGATTAAGGGCTCGGTAAAACTTAGGTATATTTCTCCCTTGAAGTTGTATAGGTCACCATCATCTCATGTGATTTCACTTGTAAATAGTCCGCTGGTTCGGCCCGAAACACAGTTTATTTTAGTTTCAGCTTTTTAAAATATCTTGTGTGTTGGCCGTTTAATAATTTTTTTTAAAACTCTTAACTAAACACGTAAAAAAGTGCTTTAAATAAAAGTTCTTTTTATAAAAAAGATTATGATATTATCCATTTGTCAAAAACACAATATTTCTTTTCTAATTTCTCTCAACTTAAATTTCTTTTTTATTTAAAAACTGGAAAATGAAAGACTGCACATAGCACTGTCCTTCATCACCTTGAATCTGGGACAGCTGTTTCGTCCTCTTTACGACTTATCAGACAGATTTACCATCGATGATAAGTTCATAACGCATGAAGGACAAGCCTATGTACAGTCTTTCATTTTCAAGTTTTTTTATTTATTTTCTGGACATTAAATTTCTCGAGTTTTTATATCTCTAGTATTTATTTTTCCTATTTTGAGACTACTTATATTTATTATAAAATAGATTATTATTTTGTTTTCACTTATTTTTCTATTATATTTATTAAATATTAATATATTTACATTTATTTATCAAGAAATTTTTGATATTGTTGCAATGATTTCTTTAAAAAAAAACCTCAATTTTTTTGAATGCACAGAATTAATAATTATATTTTAAGTAAAGATCATTGCACGGGTGAAAATTGGCTGGTTTTGTGCAAAATCTTCGCTAGGAATTTGCTGGTCTTTGCATGTTTAACTAGTTTCCCATCAAGATATTTTGAGTGTATTACACGACCCAGCAACAATACATCCATCCATCTGAAAATCACGTCAAGGTCTCTTTATTGACGAGATCCCAACATGGCGCATTAACGGAATCGATAGAGGTTTGGTGTCTTAGCACTTGACAATCAACGCCAAACCTACGTTTTCTTTACGAAAATAAACATTGATTTGTATAAAAATCATATATTCAATGCATCGAATAGGCGAGAGGATTTTTTAATTAACTAAAGCAATTAAATATTTCATTTTTTCATCATTTTGTATTTGTTTGTTTTCAGTTTCGATATGTCTCGTTAAATCTCGATCAACAACAATATGTGTTCGAGATTTCAAGCGCTAGCCGATTCAAATTTTCAGTCCAGAATGGACCACTTGAGGATAGGCAGGGCTTCGTATTTCCAAAATATCCCACCAGTCTACTTTTTGGCTTGTGGGATAAACAAAGCCATGTGCTTCATTTTAACCCTAATAAATATGGAGGCTGAACTAAAAGATTTGATTTCGATGCAACGATTGTAAGCCTTCCAAAACCTTCAGATTGGATATAGAGTTGATTATCGCCTATTGAAGAAGGCGACTGCATTATATTTTCAAAGAAGGATATAATTTAATGGATCACTTGAGGATAGGCGGAGCTTCGTAGTTACAAAATATCCCAACACTCTACTGCTTCGCATGTGGGATAAACAAAGCCACGTGCTTTGTTTTAACCGGTTTAGATACAGAAGAAATATTATATTAAAGAAGGATATTCCAAGCGTTTTTACAGAATTATGACAGTACTGGAACTGCACAGTATTAAACCATCGTCTTGAAATATCAAATATCGACGATTTTTTAAGTAATTCAAACAAAGTTATATGTTTGTTTATCCCATTAGCTCTCGCCGCATGTGGGATACACGTCATACGTGACGTCGATAGGGGCGTAAACCTCAAGTGGACCATTCTGTTACGAATTTGGTTAATAACTGTAGCTTTTTCTGGAAGCATCCACAAAAATATAGGTAAAAGATGAACTCTGTTCTTGAAAATCAAAGGTGGTCAAATGAACTTTAACTTAATAGCAGACAGAATATTAGAAACAAGTTATTCAATACCATTAACTACAAATATATTTCATATAATTAATATTTCTCTTATTTCATAATCTATATTACTAAAATCTTTTATTTCTCTGTCTGTCTGTCTGTCTGTCCGGCGCAATTTTCTGAGCGAATGGAAAATAGAAATAATTTTTACAATGAAACATTCGCGACAGGAATCGAATCTGCAACCTTCTGATCCGAAGTCAGATGCCTTATCCATTAGGCCATAGGGACTACAACTCTCTTTATATGGTTTTTTTGACTTATATCTCCTTTGCTTTCCCCCATCAATAAGGAATGTATTCAATCTTTTTTTTGAATCTCAAGATTGTTTATTTATTTCACATCAGTCAGTTTTTTTGTAATTCGAAACTGACAATTAGAACGATAATTGCCGAAACGTTGCAATATTTTAAATATTCTGACTTAACCAAATCCTATGGGATATTGAAAAAATATGTGGGTGTACACGCCAGATGTTGGAGTAAAGAAAACAGAGTCAAGAAAGAGAGAAGCACTCTTTTTTTGAGGTGGATTACCGAAAAAATCACTATTTGTAACTGAAAAACCATCAATAAATGTAACTCAAACGTCACTGAAAAGTGACAATTATAATTAAAATGAGAGTCAAAAAAGAATGAAGCGATACTTCTATTAGATAGAATACTGAAAAATCACTATCTGTAACTCAGAAACCATCAATATTTGGGACACAAAAGCCACTGAAAAGTGCCCTTAGAATAAAAAAAGAGACTCAAAAAAGAAAGAAGCAGTATTTCTATTAGATAGAATACTGAACACTATTGTAACTCAGAAACCACTGAAAAGTATCATTTGGAATAAAAAAAAAAAAAGAGTCAAGAAATAAGAAGCAGTATTTCATTAGGTAGAATACTGAAAAATCACTATTTGTAACTCTAAAACCATCACTATTTCTAACTCGAAAACGACTGAAAAGTATCAATAGGAATAAAAAAAAAAGATAGTCAAGAAAGCAAGATGCACTATTTCTATTAGGTAGAATACTGCTCAGAAGTTAGACGTCTTAGCCATTAGACCACTAGGCCTACATTCTAAACTCTGTAAAAAATAAAAATATATCATAGATATATGATTTACAAGGTGGTTCTAAAAGCAGTCGTAGATTGAGAGAATATAGACATCAAAAATTAAATTTAAAAAAAGCTTTTAAAAAATTTTAGTTTTAGTTTCCTTGATGTAATTTGTGTGTGTGTGTGTGTGTTTTTTTTTTTTTTCAATAAATAAAAAATTGTTTTCCGTTACATAAGGGAGGCTTCCGGAGCGAAGCGACGGGTAGCCGACTAGTTATAATATATTTTTAATACAGTGCTGAAGTAATTGCTTAGATTCCATATAAAACAAATTTAGAAAATTTGAAAAAAAGAATGATATGTATTTTAGAAGACCTTATAAATATTATTGTTATAAATTAAATTAAATTTATAGAAAGTATTTATTTTCATGTAGGCCTATATAAAATTTTCTGATAACATAACCATAGTTTTTGTTCGATTTGTTTTAATTAACTGTAAAATTAATAATAATGAACATTGTCAAATGTTGATTCATTGCCTGAAACAGTTTTTTTTTATATTAATAATAATTAAATTACAACTGCGGCAATTTTTAATATTTATTTAGTTTGATTTAGATGAAATGTTTTAAAATCTACATGTAAACATTTCTCTCTCTTAAAATCTTAATTTTAATAAAATGTAGGTTTGTTTATTTTACAATTGTCCCATTGAATAGGGGATTTTTTTTTTTTTAATGAATTAGAAAGTAATGGTAATTTTTTGTTCCGTAGCTCTTGAAGCATCCGTCTTCTCACGTATGGTTTCTTCAAATTCCATTTCAGTTTGGCTTTGTTTATCTATAATCTAAAGAAAAGTCAAAATACTTCAAAATAATCGTATGTAGAGAACTAAATTCTGTTTAAATAATTTATCTATTCTTTACTTTATATTATCAACTAGCGAAGAAACCCGACGTTGTCCGGTGCATACGAGAAAGAAATAACAACGAACCTTCAAACATCGTTTCTTTTGTACTTTAGAAATAGCTAAGACATTGTTATTATCATTAATTACGTTCAACTAATTAATAACAATTATTTACTTACAAGGGAAGTGCGTGACCTCGAACGCTGAGAACCGCAACGAAAATGTTTTTAGAATATAAATCGCTCAGCCAAAAAACAGTGGTATAAGTCATTCTCATGCAAAACTTCACGTCTTACTGCGAGGGACATTTGATCACCTATTGAAGGTCCAAGAGAGGAACTTTGGTAACCCGAAGAAACAAAAAAATCGATATAATAGGACCAAAACACACATATTTCAATGTCGTGAAATTGTCATTTCAACGTCGTGACTGACGGCCTCCTACTGCAGATATACTATTCACACAACTAGATTAAGTATTTGTTAGTGCAGGTACAATATGCCACCATCGGATGGCGCCAGCAGACAGCAGATGAGTTTTGCATGGGAATGACTCATACCATTTTATATATTTTAGAATATTTTTAACGTGGTGAAATTTTATCTACAAATAACAAATAAAACTCTTTAAAAGCACAATTTTATAAAATTAAAACATATGTACAATAATAACATATTCAACTTCATATTCAACTTCTTCCTATTCAACTTCTAAGTCACCTCCGTTATGAGACCTGCAAAA
>JAFIDM010014079.1:32296-49875 GCA_023159025.1 Thereuonema tuberculata
CGTGAAACAGGCTTGTCTTGAGGTGTCAGATGAACATTGGTCTCAAAGTTTAATAAAAACATATGTACAATAAAAACTTGTGTACAGGAAGCTTTTCGGTCATTGTCAACTGTCCAAAATTCATCAAAAGAAGAAAGCGAAGAAGAATAAAACTATTGGGTTGATCAAAAAGTTCGGTTTTGAAGTGAAAATAAAAGTCACATTTTTTATTTTCACCAATAATTCCTTTGAACAACGTCTTCAATGGTTTGTTCCTCAACCTTCTGCCATCTTTCATGCAACTTCATAATTCCATCTTCCCAAAACTTTTTTATCTTTTTCGGAAAAAAGATGTTCCAGGTGCATTTGGTTCTTCCAGGGAATTTTATTTCTTCCATTAAGAGAATTTTGTAAAGACCGAAATCAATGGAAACCCAAAGGTGCAATGTCTGGTGAATAGGGCGGATGAATCAGAACTTCGCAGTCAAGCTGTAACAGTTTTTTTGTCTGGTCATCAAAGAAAAAAACGGTATTGCGTGCTTATAGTCTTCCATCTGCAATATTAAATTGGCGATACAAAATTCACCAATTTTGATCAGTGTTTCTTTTAAATGAAAGCTGATATGACAGCTGTCACAACACAATCTAACAAAATGGTGTCAAATGGTTAAAGACACCTAAGCGCTACTAGAACCAACATACCGGTACGAAAAAAAAAACAACAAACCGGACGAAGTTTTTTGGCCAACCTAATACATATAACAACTTCTAATTAGTTAGTAGTTACTACGTTAAGTTTTTATCATTATTTTCTTACTTAAAACTGTAAAACTATCAATTTACATTGAATCATACAAAAATATAAATTTCGTACTGTATCAAGGGTTACCTTAAATACGCGATTCGCTTTCATCTGATAACCGTCTTCACATGCCTATCACATTTCTCTTGATTGTCTTGACTTTTATCTAAATGAAAAATATTGAATATATCATGAATGATTTGAAAAGAGTGGAAAAAGACACAGAAATAAAAAATATCCGAGCATTCATCGGTGAGAGTTTGTGACGGCCCGTTTCGTCCTTTTTAGGGACTCATCAGCCAAACCCACTCACCAAATGAAATGCTCAGATAGTGCAAAAGTAAAAAGGGTATCCAGATCCGCTTCCATCTGGTTAGTGGGTTTGGCTGATGAGTCACTAAAAAGGACGAAACGGGCCGTTCCAAACTCTCACCGATGAATGCTCATATATTTTTTATTTCTGTCTTTTTCCCACTCTTTTAATTTAAGACACGTTAATTCTTTGTGTAAATCATCGATGATTGTTTGTTGAGTAGCTCATAAAAGCAAGTGGTCATAATCTTCAGCAAATGGGAAGAACCTGCCGTCCTGTGCTGTAATGGAAGGACTGTCAACAGAAGAGGATTCCACCCGATGAGCCAGAAGCTCATTGCACTTGCAATCATCTTTCAGGCTTCAATAAGCCTTCCATTTTTGGAAAAATACTATACGATATTATAGATTATTAATTTTACTGTTATATAGTGTTGATATGAATTTTTATTTGTAATACATTATTTGATTTAATAATATTTGAATCTTTTTTAATATATTTTTTTATCAAAGAGTTTTATCGGAAAGGTGATATGTCCGTAGGTGATACGGGTGCTTTCGATCATCGTGTATTAAACAATTGTTGTATTTATTCTTGAAAAAAAACTTTCAATAAAGCTACAGGTAAAAATGATATTCTTATTTTCAATGTAACTACGATAAAAATTTATCAAAATACCTTCTAAAATAGAAATTTGAATTCGCTCGCAAGTAAATATGAAAACTTACCTTTGATGCATCTATTGCTCGAATCAGAAATAAAACCTTCCTTACGTTCACAATGGGTAAGATCAACACTACATCTCTGGTTTTCTCCACAATCAACTTCACGACATTCTTTTAATACGTAAAAAAAGGGAAATATTACATTAAATTTAAACAAATATTTATGGATTGTATAATAAGAATTAGATAAGAATTACAAAAAATTGCAAGATCTCTGATTTTTTCATACTGGAAACAGGAAATATTAATGGGTGAGACCAAGTGTTTATCAAGTGACATCCTAGAACAGCTGTTTCACGCTCATTTGCGATCATCAGCTATGATTAGTCACCAGTAAATAGCGAGGTCTCGCTACGGACGCCAACAACAATATTGTTAATTTTTCCTTTGCAGCCTGTATTGCGATTCCGACGAGTATTCCAATTATCTTCTGTACCGAAACCTGGCTGTTTACTGGTGACTACTCTTAACTGTTGAGCGTGAAACACTTGTTCTAGGATGTCACTTAGTAAACATTTGGTCATTGATGTTTATTAATAATTAAACGCGGAGTTTTAATGCGTTACGAAAATTCATTGAGGCCGGCGAAATGCTTGCACATGAATTTCCAGGAAATCATGGCACATGATTTTTTTTTTTGTCAAAGAGTTTGAACAGACATACAAACTGTCTTTCTCTTTATGAAATTTTTTTTTAAGGTTCAATACATCACTGTTTAATAATTTACTCAAAATTAAGCTTCTAATTTCAATGCAACACATTTATTCATAAATTAAAAAAATACTGTAGGTCTGCTATAATAAAACTTATGGACTTCAGCGAAGTTAAAACTGCTGTTATTCTGTTGTTATTTTGTTATAATCAGGTACTTTTTCGAAACACAGTAGTTTCATATTCTCTTTCATGTTTCTCATCCATACATCCAAAAAAGGAATTCGTCCCTCGATCTCATCTTCCATAGTGTACTGTATTATTGGATGTATGCTATTAAAATCTTTAATTACGTCCCCTCTGTAGTGCTCGTTAATAATAAGAAAGGAGTCATCTACATATTGACAGATGTAATGGACGTTATGGAAGACTTTTTCTATAGAAAAGGCTTGGTATTCCACAAAAGCCATAACGCATTCTGCGAGCACTGCCTATGATGGTAGTCCCATAAAGGCCCCTGATGTTTGCAAATACACCGGATTGCTAAATGAAAAGAACTGCATATGGAGCAGTAAGTCAATGAGCCTTATAACCTCCTGCATGTTAAAATTTAATAACTTCAATAAAAGTACAGCTAAATTAATATTCTTATTTTCAATGTAACTGTGACCAAAATTCAACAAAATTCCTTCTAAAATAGAAATTTGAATTCGAATTGCAAAGTACATATAAAAACTTATCTTTGACGCATCTATTGCTCGAATCAGGAATAAAACCTTCCCTGCATTCACAATGGGTAAAATAAACACTACATCTCTGGTTTTCTCCACAATCAACTTCACGGCATACTTTTAATGCGTAAGAAAAACAAGGGAAATATTACAATAAATTTAAATTCATGGATTGTACAAATAATTTTTAAGAATTACTAAAAATTACTATGTATCACTAAAAATCTCAAGATCTCTTGATTTTTCCAGACGGCAAATAGGAAACAGCAATGGGTGAGATCAAGTGTTTACCAAGTGACATCCTAGAACAGCTGTTTCACGCTCATTTGCGACCATCAGCTACGAGTAGTCACCTGTAAACAGCGAGGTCTCGGTACAGAGGACAATAGGAATGCTCGTAGGAATCGCAGTGGAGCCTGCTAAGCAAAAATTAACAATATTCCTATTGGCCTCAGCACCGAGACCTCGCTGTTCACTTGTGACTATTCCTAACTGTTGAGAAGCTGAAACACATGTTCTAGGATTTCACTTAGGAAAAATTTGGTCTCATCCATTGATGTTTATTAAGAAATAAATGCGGAGTTTTCGTGTTCTATGCGTTACAAAAATGCATTGAGACCGGCGGACTGCTAATTTTCTCTCTAATATTTTTACTGAGTTTTTTTATTGTTTATCTTTGCTTGGGCTTACATGTTTCTTTCTATCTTCGGTGTATGTTTCTAACTAAAGGTTGTCGGTTCGAATCCACATATCTATTTTGTTTTTCTTTTCTTATTTTCCTAACGTTTTCTTTACTTTTTTTCTATTTTTTTTATTTTTCCTTACATACATTTACATGTACTTCCGTTTTTTTATTATTTTTAAATTTTTTATTGTTATGGGTCGCCCTTAAATTAACCATAACCATATTGTTATTTTTAACATCATATTGGCTATATTTATTGTACTACTTTTTATTCTGTAGAATACATCTAAATTTGATATTCAAAATTTAAGAACAGTCATTTAGAAAATAATATCAACAAAAATATTCCCGAATGTTAATCTTTAATGAATTAACTTACTTTTGACGCATTTGTCATTATCATTCCGATCACGAATAAAACCTGCAATACATTGACATTTAGTTCTATCAACAGTACATTTTTGGTTCTCGCCACAGTCAAATTCCTGGCATTCTAAAAAAATGAAAAAAAATAATGAAATTAAAATTAAATTTATTCTTTTAAATTAAACAACTATCTCATGGAACCCGCGGAAAAAAGAGTAAGTTTCTAAGGGTTTAATGAAATTTTAGTGTTCGTATAACTGAAAATGAAGTATTAAGTTGGCCAAAGAGTTCGTTCAGTTTTTTTACGTTTTAAGCTCTAGTAGCGCTTAGGTGTCTTTAACATCATTCGACACAATTTTGTTATATTGTATTGTGACAGCTGCATTTACAACAAAACACTGATCAAACTTGGTGTATTTTCTTTACAAAATTCTTTTAATGGGAAAAAAAATCCGATTCCCTGTAAGACACCAAAGACACCTGGGACATTTTTTGGCTGAAAAAGATAAAAGGTTTTGGGAAGATGGATTATGAAGTTGTCTGAAAGATGGCAGAAGGTAGTGGAACAAACCATTGAAGACGTTGTTTAATAAAATTATTAGTCACAATGAAAAATGTGTCTTTTTTTTACTTAAAAACCGAACGAACTTTTGGCCAACCCAATACATATTTATCTTTATTTTCTGATTTATTTGCAAAATTAGTCCCATAAAGATTTTTTGAAATACCGTATTTTTTGGCTTAATTTCCAACTAGCTGAGAAGTTTCCAATGGGGGTCCCGACTATCAGGAACATTGTGCAACATGTTCATGAATGTATTTAAATGCAAACTATTGAAAGATACTAAATATAAGATGGAATACTATCGTTATGCAGATGATATATTGATATTCTGGTTCGGAACAAGAAGAAAATTTAATATTTTTTTTAGTGAAATTAATAAAAAAAAAAAGGTCATTCATTTCAAGACGGAGGAAAAAATCAATGAATGTTTGAATTTTCTTGTTTTGAAGTTGATAAAAATGGAAAACAAATTGATTCTGAAACTAAAGAATACAAAAGTGATCATGTTATAAATTTTGATTCAGGACGTAACATAAATTTTAAAAAAATATTGTAGAGATTTATTTATATAGAATAGATTATAATACTAGTAAAGTAGATTTTAATAAGGAAGTTGCTGATATGAAATCAATACAAAAAAGAATGGTTACAATGGATGAATGTATTAACTAATACTAATATTGTATTAATATCATTGATTGTTAATATGGTATTAACAGATATTGTAATCAAAAAATCTCGCGACTTATTATTATTTGTAGAAAGGCTTGAAAAAGAGGAGATGTTTATTTCTCCTTGAAAATTTGCGGTTTTCAAAAAAATGTGGTATTTAAACATTTGTTTTTTGTGTCGGAGAAGATGTTTAATGATATAGAATACATCTAAATTTAGTATTCAAAATTTCAGATGTCATTTAGAAAATAATATCAACAAAAATATTCCCGAATGTGAATCTTTAATGAATTGACTATCATTAACTTACCTTTGATGCAGTTGTGTTTATCCTTCGGATCAACAATAAAACCGTTCATACATTGACATTCATCAGCATGACATACTTGATTGTCGCCACAGTAAAATTCACCGCATTCTAAAAACAAAGAAAAATAATGAAATTAAAATTTAATTTAATTTTTCAAATTAAATAAGTATCTCATGGGACTCACGGAACCAAGAGTAAGTATCTTAATCTGGCGAACACCATCCAACATGTTGGTCCTGTCGGGCGGAAACATGTTGCATCAGACCGCCCATGCGAACACCACGCGACCATCACCGCATATCTTTCAGAAAACCACCAAGCAACGCACAGACGTGAAATACGTCACTTGTGTCGTCAAATATGATGCGGTTATGGAGTTCCATAACGAATATCTGTTTTAGTGATATTCAACATATGATAAATATTGTTTTAAATTTTGTAGCTGTTATGTAGTCGAAGTTGATGTTAATAATTCGATGCACGAATAACTAATGACCAACTGCCAATAACAATCCATCCTCCCCTAGCAACAATGACGTCACATCTACGTCGTCACTTCTTTCACTAGCGAGACATCGGCTATCCCAGAATCCATGCGAACACAGCCGATGCTGTGAAATTATGAAAAATTCGAGGTTTTACAAACTCTCTGAAAAATTCTGACGCATTAAAATACTTTATTTATATGTGAAAGATAATCTCAATACTTATCTGAAGTGAGGACAATCATCGGTATGCCACGTCTGCATCTGGGCGTGACGTCACGACTGACGTATTCCAACGCTTCACTGTGATTGCTTATTTTTTGCCCGACCAAATGCCGAAATAGAAATGAGCAACCAACAAGTTGGCAGGCTTTTGTCGGTCGGAATCCCGTGAAACCAGATCTCATGCGACGTGTTTTCCAGCCGACACGACGGTTTGTTGCATCGTGTGTGCCCTGCTTAAGTATTTAATGAAATTTTAGTGTTCAAATATCTGAAAATAAATTATTGGGTTGGCTAAAAAGTTGGGTCTTTTTTTTTTTAATTTTATGTTGGCTCTAGTAGCACTTAGCTTTAATGTCATTCGATACCATTTTGTTAGATTGTATTGTGACAGCTGTCATATCAGCGTGCATTTATAATAAAAACTGACCAAAATTGATGAATTTTGGATCGCCAATGTAATACTGAAGATGGAAATAAAAAAAACACGCAAGAACACAGGTTTCTTTGATGACCAGGAAAAACTGATACAGCTTGGCTGTGAAGTTCTGGTTTACCAACCTGTTCACCTGACATTGCACCTTCGGATTTCCATTGATTTCAGTCTTTACAAAATTCTTTTAATGGAAAATTTTCACTTCCCTGAAAGACACCAAAGGCACCAGGAACAATTTTTACTGATAAAGATAAAACATTTTGGGAAGATGGATTTATGAAATTGCCTGAAATAGGGCGGTAGTGGAACAAACCATTGAAAACGTTATTCAATAAAATTATTGGTGAAAATGAAAATGAGTCTTATTTTTACTTAAAAACCGAACGAAATTTTTGGCGAACGCAATACATATTTATCTTTATTTTCTGATTTATTTGCAAAATTAGTCTCGTAATGATTTATGTAAATAGTCAATCCTTGGGAAATACCGTATTTTTTGGCTTAATTCCCAACTACCTGAAAAGTAAAGGCATGAAGCTAATAAATCTGAATCTGGGTTCGAATCCAGATTTGTTTCTCATCCTTTAACAATTGATAGGGCCTTAGATTTTCACATTGTACAATTTAATCTACGAGTATTTTTAGCGATCCATTTGGAAGCTATTGTGATAGCGGCAAAAATCGGTGGCTGTTGTGTTTGTCCTGTTCTGTCCGTCCGGATGTCCGCACCCCTACCAATTCCCTACGGAAGATTGGATCGACAAACGGATTTCACCATCGCCTTCAGAGACTCAAAAAACAAAGAAATAGGTATTTTCAGGGATCAACGCTCCCCCCTCCCCACCTGATGTTTGAGATATTTGGCATTGTATTCAGTGGATTTCCACTATAAGCTTAACTGTTAGAAATGCAACCATTTATAGTTTGATGCTTGACGTCCGGGATTCATATACAAAAGGTTGTCGGTTCGAATTCACACATCTACTTTTTCTTTCTTTAATCTTTTTTTCTCAATGTCCCCCCTCTTTTTTTTTTCTTATTTTCCTAAAGTTTTCTTTACTTATTACTTTACTTATTACTTTACTTTATTATTATGGGTCGCCCTTAAATTTATGCTTTTAGCACAAAATTATATTGACTTGTTTTAGATATGCATTTTATAAAGCATATTAGTTAAATGTCCATAATTTATAGAAAGTTAATTTTCTATTTTAAAGTCTCCATAATAACAAACACCTCATAAGTCGTGATCACATCAATGTTTGCTTATAGAATTAAATAAATAAATATAGCAGTTATAATAAAAAACAACAACATAATGACTGAATAAATGGAACCAAAAAATCAATTAAGTAAAATATATTAATTAAACTAGTATAATTGTAATGAAATATATATTTATTATAAAATCAGTTTTACCTTCTCCACTATACGTCATTACATAAACTATCGACCTAACAGACTCCATGTTTGCTGTAGTTCAACGTAGTACGAATTAAATAGTTAAAAGTGAATTACATTCTATTTATATATCCTGATAATGTTTTTATGATAATTCTTTATCAGATAAATTCTTGAAGTAAACTATATTTGAAAAATAGGATATGAGCAATTTATGATAAAGCATTATTATTATTATTATTACTGGTTTGACGAAACAGAAGCTAATTCAAGTTAGAAAGATTTGATGACATTAGAAATTGCGAATTTACCAATAATGTAATTAGAAAGAAATATTTGGAAAGCCTTGATAAACAGGCATCATATTGTGATAATCCTTTAACTGATATCCATTTTCTAATACTAAATTAATACTTCATTTACTTGATTTAATTCATATTAATTAATTAATTATTTATTAGATGCTTCTCGCTTTACGATATTTCGACTTTGCGATGGTGGAATAGCGATGCAAATTTAGTTGTCATAAAATTTAAATTTTGATCTGTTCCAGGATTAGCGATATGTCGTACGAAACTTTCTGCTGATGCCTGATGACAACATTACGCTTTGAGATTCTGGTAATATTGGCGAGCGTAAACATCTCAGTGTTTAACAACGTATCGCAAGTGTTTTTTTTTTTTTTTTTTTTTTTTTTTTTTTTTTTTTTTTTTTTTTGTGGCGATTTTACATTTATTTATTTACTTTGGAAGTACTGGTATTTTACAGTAATTATTTGTTTTTTTATTTATTCACTGACAGTAGTTATTTACTTTTTATAGCATTTATTATACATTCACAATCGACGTTTTCTATTTAGGATGGATGGATTAACTGTCAGTGAATATTGCTTAAATATTGCCTCATCGTAAGTTAAGGAGCACTTATTAAATCTGTACCGCAACAGGCCATGTAGGTCATGGGATGCGCGAAAGGTTATGGTTTCAAGGGATTCTCGACCAAAAGGACACGTTGAGGTCGGATGGTCAACCCGACGCTCCCCCGCGTTTAATTCCCGAGTAAGAAACCCATTTGAGAGAGGGCTGGATGAGACCTAGGGTCCGTCTGGAGGAGAAATGAACGTGCAGAAATCCTCGATCCACCGCACCGCAAGGAATAAAACCCCGATCCTCCAGTCATCAGTTCAGTCCCTAAACTGTAGACTATCGGACCCACAAGGAGCACTTGTTACTTAAATATATTTAGTATAACATGCTACACTATAATATAAAATTAACAATTCGGTTTTAAACAAAAATCTTATTCCCTCCCCCTTTTTTCCCCTGTCCTTTTTTTTTGTTTACAGATTTTTTTTCAGTTAAATTTGTGCCAAATTTCAGGTTTCTATTTAATTGTTTATCTTGCTTTGCAGGCTCCGCTGCTCTGTTTACTGGTGACTACTCCTAACCTGTTGTCGAAATGTTGATCGCCAATGAGTGCGAAGCTGTTTTAGGATTTGACTTAATAAACATTTGGTCTCACCCATTGTTGTTTTTTATTAAATTAACGCGCAGGTTTAATGGTCTAAGCGGTACACAAATTCATTGAGGCAGGCGGAATGATGCCACATGAATTTTCTCTCTAATATTTTTTGGTAAGTTTTTTATTGTTTAACTTTGCTGTGGAGGCTTCACTGCGATTTAGAGGAAGGAACAGTATTTACGCCAACGACAAACAAATTCAAAATATTTCTATTATTTCTAATCATTTCTTGAATCTTTTCTTTGAGATATCACAAGAATCATAGTAAAAGACGACGTTCCCCTTTTTATAGATCTATTCTGGTCCTTAGAAACTAGGTAGAAATATGTCTTCTTCGTGTGATACTTAAGTGCCACTGTACAGAAATTACATAGCCATAAAGTATATTTTCAATATCGTGTTGGATATATTTATACAAATTTATTGTAGTACATTTTATTCTATACTATACATCTAAAGTTAATATTCAAAATTTCAGAATAGTCATTTTGAAAATAATATCAACAAAAATATTCCCGAATGTGAATCTTTAATGAACTGACTATCATTAGCTTACCAAACACGCATTTGTGATTATCATTCGGATCAACAAAAAAGCCGTCCATACATTGACATGCAGTTTTGTCAGCAGTACATATTTGGTTCTGGCCACAGTAAAATTCACCGCATTCTAAAAAAAATAAACAAAAATAATGAAATTAAAACTTAATTTAATTTTTCAAATTAAACACGTATCTCATGGGACTCAAGGAACCAAAAGTAAGTATCTAAGGATTTAATGAAATTTTAGTGTTCATATATCTGAAAATGAATTATTGAGTTGACCAAAAAGTTCATTCCTTTTTTTTAGGTTTTAAGTTGGCTCCATATCGCATGTTTGGCTCAAAACCGCATGGCTCGAAACTGCATGTTTCTTTGATGACCAGACAAAAACTGTTCAACTTGGCTGGGAAGTTCTGATTCATCCACCCTATTCACCAGACATTGCACCTTCAGATTTCCATTGATTTTGGTCTTTACAAAATTCTCTTAATGGAAAAAAAAAACAATTCCCTGGAAGACACTAAAGGCAACTGGAACATTTTTTTGCTGAAAAAGATAAAAAGTTTTGGGAATATGGAATTATGAAGTTACCTGAAAGATGGCAGAAGGTTCAACAAACCGTTGAAGACGTTGTACAATAAAATTATTGCTGAAAATGAATAATGTGTCTTTTATTTTTAGTTAAAATCCCCGAACGAACTTTTTGGCCAACCCAATATTTATCTTTATTTTCTGATTTATTTGCAAAATTAGTCCTATAAAGATTTATTTAAATAGTCAATCCTTGGGAATTACCGTATTTTTTGGCTTAATTCCCAACTAGCCTTTCGCCGACAGCTGAGAGATAAAGGCATGAAGCTAATAAATCTGAACCTGGGTTTAATCCAGTGTGGGCTTACACTGTTTCTTTCTATCTTCTTATACGTTTCTCATTCTATAACAATTGATAGGGCCTTAGATTTTCGTAATCTCACTAGGTCAAGCTATATATTAATGCTATAAAGCTTCATTGAAATTGGCCATTTCGAGATTCGAAAGGTTTTCTTGACAGTACTTTTGTCAATTCCATTACCATGTATCTACAATTTAATCTACGAGTATTTTTAGGGACCCATTTGGGAGGTATTGTGATATCGACTGTAGCTTTTGCCTTTGTGCTCTGTCTCGTGACTGTATACCCCTAACAACTCCCGAAGGGAAGGTCGGAACGACAAACGGATTTCGCCATCGTATTCAGAGGCCCAAAGACTATAAGAAGGAGGTATTTTCAGGGGCCAATGCCTACCCATTGGCTATGTTGTTATTGTACCCTCTTAACAACTTCCGAACGGAAGATCAGATCGACAAACGGATTTTATCATTGTGCTTGAGGTCCAAAAAACATAGGAATAGTGGATTTTGAGGGGCCAACCACGCCTCTATGTTCGAGATATTTGGAATCATTGGATTTCCCCTAGCTTAACTGTTTGAAATGCAACCTTCTCATAACGTCTCGGACTCATATATATACAGTATACGGTTATCTGTTCGAATCCGCACACTTACTTCTTTTTTTTTTCTCTTAATATTTTTTTCTCAATGTCCACCTGGATTTTATTGTTTACAAATTATACAATGTCAGATCGACAAAAGATTTCACCATCGTGATCACAGGCCCAAAGTCTGGAGGTGTTTTCAGGGATCAACGCCTACCCATATTCGAGATATTTGGCATTGTTTTCATTGGATTTCCTCTATTACCTAAACTGTTAGAAATAAGACCAGTTGTCAGCTATAGCCAAATGCTCAAAGTCTCGGACCCATTTACTGAAGGTGATCGGTTGGAATCCGCACATCAACTTTTTTGTTGTTTTTCTTATTTTTTTTTATTTTTCCTTACGTTTGGAAAGGAAGGATGTACTTCTTTTTATTATTATTTTTAAATTATTTTTATTATTATGGATCGCCCTTAAATTTATGCTTTAGCACATAATTATATTCACTTTTTAAAAATCTGCGTTTCATAAAGCATATTAGTTAAATGTCCTTAATTCATAGAAAGTTAGTTTTCTATTTTACAGCCTTCATAAGAACAAAAATAAATTCCAAATTTAAACATCTCCTACTACCTGTTTGCTTATAGAATTAAATAAATAAATATAGCAGTTATAATAAAATCAATTAAGTAAGATACATTAATTAAAATAGTATATATAATATCACTCTTACCTTTTCCACAATACGTCATTCCTATTAAGCATAATATTACACCTACATAAACTAACGATCTGACAGCCTCCATGTTTGCTATAGTTCAACGTTGTAAGAATGAAATAGTTAAAACTGAATTATATTCTATTTATATATCCTGATACTGTTTTAATGATAATTTTTTATCAGATTAATTCTTGAAATAAACTAAATTTGCAAAATATGATATGAACAATGTATGGTAAAGCATTATTATTATTATTATTACTAGTTTGACGAAACATAAGCAAATGCAATCTAGAAATATTTGATGAATGCAGTCGTAATTCACGTTATCAATTATAAATTTACTAAATTTACTAAAATTTGTAAATGGAAAACCTCGCGGTTTACATTTTTGATTATGAAACATTGTTGTTATTAACATCATATAACATTATTTCCTTATAATTTAATAAAATAATTAAAAAATATAATAACCACAAAACCATACAGAGTATTTACATAAGAAATATAAAAGGAAAAAATATTAACAGATATGAAGGTGTGGAGATTGAAAATTTAATAACTCAATGGTCAAAGGAATTGGTAAATAAAGGTATATTAAATAAGAAAACAGCTACATTTAAAGAATTATTATATAATAAAATATTTATTTACGATTTTAATTTGGAATTAAATTTCTATATCTTTGTAATTTTTTAAGCTAAAAAAGGTACTATAATAGCAAATTTTTGTTAAACAATAAAATGATTATCTTATTTAATTATATTGAAATAATGTTACGATGTTAATAACAACAAAGTTTTATAATTAAAAATGTAAACCGGGATGTTTTTCATTTACAAATTGTTATTACTTTTAGTCTTGAAAAAGAGAGTATCTATCACACTCGAAAATTCGCCTTACATTGTATTATGTTGATAGTATTAAATTGATATGAATATTAAATTTTATTTTTCTCCCTTAATAAAATTTAAATTAGTTGGAGTGGAAATTTAATTATTAATTTTATTGTGGTGCTTGAAAAGAAATTTAATTAATATTTTATTATTTGATGTAAATAATTTAAATTATAATTCGTCACTAATTATGCAAATGAAAGTGTGACGTGATGAAAGAGAACACATGACAGTAAGGTGAGAGACGTGGGAGTGATTTGACTGTGTTTGGAACGAGAACACCGAACTCTTGGAGTCGCTGAGAGCGGCAGATATGAATAGGTTAGCCGATGGAGCTAAGTAAACCCTAGAAGAATGGAACCGGCAACCACAGATGGAATTTGGAGTAAGTCTGTAACTCTAGAAATTATATTGTATTAAAAGCCGAAGTGAGAATAGTAAGAATATTCTTTCCCAGTTGAATCGAGGTGATTCAGGAAATTAAAATTAAAGCGTTCAACATTAACGTATTAACAGTCAGAACATTCCATTACAACGAAGGTGAACTTCGAAAGGGAGATACTATGAATATTCAATTTAAATACTTCTAAGGATTACGAGTAGCTGTGGACTGGCGAAATAAATATTTCGTAAGAAGATTAAATTAATCGGAATGAAGATTTTCGAGCGATAATGGATATCGTTAGAAGAAAATAAAATCCAGTAATTAAGCCGGACTGAACCATTAAGAATAGAAGGGGATAAGTTACGAATTGCAAGCCGCAATTAAGCAACGGAAATTATTTTGAACATTAAGTTATATTGCCAATTATAATTAAGGAGAAAGAAATTATTCGAGGTACGAATAACGAAAAGTAAAATAGTGGACATTACTAAACCCGAGACTACTTCTACAGAGAATTCCAGAAGAGAAGATTTCCTATCCGAATAACTGACGAAGGAAGAAGAGGAAAGTCAAACCTATACAAGGGACCGTTGAAAAAAAAAACAAAAAAAAAACGGACGCCATCCTTTAGGAGTTAACGATAGTGAAAGAGCCTAGCGACTAGAAGACGGAAAGAAGAAAAGTTAAAAGAAGATAACTCTAACTAAAGTGCTTGTGCTACGAAGAAAAATAATAGTGAATATATTTCTAAAGTAATCATACAAGTGAAATATTTGAATCAAGTAAAAACTTCAAATAGTTGAAGTTATATGTGTCTGTGTGCTTTAGTGATTTGAAGTCATCGAATTCTTACCGGGAGAAAACGTAAGAAGTCAACTTCCTGTAAGTACTATCTTTATTTATATTTTGGAAATAAGAAATTTGGAAGATGTCAACAATTGGAACTATAAGCTAACTAGTAGTTTAAAATAATCACGAGGGTTGATTATTGTTTCGTTTTGAAGAAAATAACGAATAAGGAATTGTTAATAAAATTGTATTGTTAAAGATACAGAATACGTAGATATTCACAGAGGTGATAAAATCTCATTATAAATAATAAGATTAAGAAGGTTAAGCAATTAATGAAAATGAGTAAGTATTGCATATGTTAAGAGAAAATGAGATATTGGTTATTTGTAAATAACATGTTAGTAAAACTCACATTGGTGAAAAACCAGACATAAGATTTAGAACTCTTGATTAGAATAATTGAAGAATATATTTTTAGTATTATTGTATATGAGTTTGAAATAGATTATTATATTGTAAAGTGTTTAGTTTAGCAAAGAAACATTTATTAGAATATAGAGAGTATTTCTAGTAAAACCTTATGGGCCTAGACAATTACATAATATGTTTTGATATTAAGATTAGTAAAATTAAGTTAAAGTTTTTTTTTCTATGTAAGAACACATTGTTATTCAAGATTGTTAGGAGTGAAGTAAAACTCAAAGAATATTGTAAAGACAAATTTTGAATGTGTTTCAAAATTAAAGATTGTGTTTTAAAATTTTCACAAGCGTTGGGCGTATTGAATTTTAAAATAACTCTGCTAAACCCAGTATGCGGTCTGATCAAAATATATCCGTTTCATAAATACTGGAGTATTTTACAAGAAGGAAGATAATAAGTTTTTTTTTATAGTAGTTATTTAGTTTTTGTAGTATTTATCATAAATTCACAATCGATATTTTCTACTTAGGATGGGTGTATGGGAACTGCGTCGTCGTAAGTCAAGGAACGTTCATTAAATTTGTACAGCAACAGGTCATGCAGGTCCTGGTGTGCGCGAGAGGTTATGGCTCCCTTACGGACTAGTTGAGGTCGGATGGTCAACCTGACACTCACCCGCGTTTAACCCCTGAGTAAGAAAATCATTTAAGAGAGCGCTGGAAGAGGCCTAGGGTCCGTCTGGAGAGAAATAAACGTCGAAAAATCCCCGACCCACCGCACCGCAGGGAATAAAACCCCGATCCTCCAGTCATTAGTTCAGAGAATCTGGGAAGGGGTTGCACTTTCCGCTGTGGAAGCTGCAAATATACCCCGTTTGACCAGGGCTATGCTCTGGATCCCAGGCAAGAAAACTAACCCAAGTGAGGCGACCTACCTGCTTGATAGGCAGAATTCTGGTCTAAAAGCCTCTACTTGGAGAATCTTGGAAACCAAGAAAGAGAAGCATGGACTCAGGCTAGTCATTGGACTAGATGAGGACTCAATCAAAGAACTGGCAAAAATCAATTTTCGGCCAAGTATAAACTTAGATGTTGCCGAAGTGACTCTAAAGGAGAGACCTAAATTCTTAGAAAAAGGGACTTCTTTAGAGGCCACAGAAGAAGACGCCGTTGTCAGGGAAGGACCTCCTCCTATACCTGAAAAAATGGAGGTCTCCAACTAGGTAAGTTTTGTTTATTTTGTTTTATTAACCTAGTAAATGTGCTAATTCATGTCTTATTCTTTTTTACAGATTAATCTTCAGACTGTACAGCGGCTACTGCGATACTTTGTAAAAGAATCACAGAGCTCGATTTGGACTTCGTCCTTATCCAAGAACCTTGGATTTATAAGTACAAAGTTAGAGGACTGGGAGGATGTGGAGGATCTTTGCTCTTTTGCTCACAGACTACTCCACGTGCCTGTATCTTTACAAAGCACAGGAATGCTTTCCTCCTCTCAGAATTCTGCACCAGGCATCTGGTTGCAATCAGATCCCCAAGAAATAACAGATGCGACATTGTCATTGCTTCCGCCTATTTTGCTAATGAAACTAACTCCGATCCACCTCCTCTGGAAGTAAGGAAATTGGTTTCTTATTGCATGAACTCTGGACTGCCACTCCTTTTCGGATGTGACGCAAACTCCCACCATATTGTGTGGGGAAGTCGCGATATCAATACCAGAGGAGAGGCTTTGCTGGAGTTTCTCTCAACTACCGATCTGGACATCGTAAATGTTGGTTCAGTTCCTACCTTCTCTACCCCTTATAGGTAGGAAGTTTTGGATCTTACCCTTGCCTCTACAGTTCTTAGAACTGAAGTATGCAATTGGAGGGTCTCTCAAGAGGTCTCCCTGTCGGATCACCGATACATTTTCTTTTCTTTGAGCGCAGAGGTGCTCAGTGAAGATCTTTTTAGAAACCCAAGACTCACGAATTGGGATTTCTATAAGGAGGATCTCAAAAGTAGTACGGCAGGTTTTCCTGCATTATATCGAGATAAGTTTGGCATAGAAAACTCGGTTTGTTTTCTTACAAATGCACTCATCTCTGCCTATCAGCAAAACTGTCCACTTCGTAGAAAACGAAGGAACAATGTGACCTGGTGGAATCCTTTTCTAGATAGACTCCGGACTAAGACCCGAAAACTGCTAAATAAAGCAAAGGTTACGGGCACCAAGCAAGCCTGGGATTCCTATAAAGAATCTCAAAGAAAATATAAACGTGCCATTAAGCACTCGAAAAGAACATCCTGGAGAGCCTTTTGTGATAACATAGGTACCTTGCCTGTGGCCACAAGGCTCACCAAGGCTTTATCCAAAAGCTCGGAAACAAAGCTGGGATCGTTGCTACTGCCTAGTGGGGTCTTTGCATCTTCTGAGGAAGAGGCTTTCAGACACCTACTGGAGTTTCACTTCCCAGACTCAAGAGATTCTGAGAT
>JAFIDM010014080.1:8644-19115 GCA_023159025.1 Thereuonema tuberculata
ATTTTCTTCGTTGTGGTCCTTTTAACTGTGCCCCAAATGCCATCACACAGTTTTGCCGTGAATAGTTGCATGAAATGACCAACTGCTTTTTAGTTGAAAGTTTGTTTCATGGCAACACAAGTTCCTCATAGTTTTAAAATTTTTATACTGTGCACTGCAGCCATCAGTAAAGTATTCAACCTTTTCTATTTGTGGGCCCAGTAGCCGAGTGGGTTAGGACGCTTGGCTGCGGGTTGGAGGTGGTGGGTTTGGTTCCCGACCTCGACGGAGCGCAGAAATTTTTCCATGCTCTTTCTCCTCCAAACGAATCCTAGGGTCTACCCAGCCCTCTCTAAAATGGGTGCTGGGTATCTTTCCCGGGAGTTAAAGGCGGGCGGGCGTCGGGCTGACCCCCCGATCTCAACTTCGTCCCGTTAGGTCATGAATGCTGGAGCCTACCCTCCAGCCACCCCATAGGCCTTTGAAGGCCTGTAAGTGGGATACTTTAACTTTACTTTTAACTTTTCTATTTGTGGAAAGTTCAACTTAACAAACTCCATAGTTTTTTCTTGTACTGAATAAACCAATGCTACATCATGTTTTAAATGAAACACAGTGATGTTTCTTTTGTTGTGTTATCTTCAATTTTTTTAATAAATCACTACTGGATGTACTGAACAGCTTAAGTGGCTCCAGTGATAAGACTGCAATTCGTTTTGCAGAACAAAGTTGTAATTTTCTGCAAAGTTGATCAGCACTAAAACTTCTTAAGACACTAAATTGTCCTTCCTGTAATTCATGGAAGAGTTTTGAGCTTTTGTTATAAAAGAATGAGGGATAAGAGATTCAATTTTGCGAATAGTATATTCAATGAATTCTTGACGAGGAAGTACCCAGAGGCAGATTTACACTTTGGCTGCCTAAGGGCTATGCCAGATTTGCCGCCCTTCCCGCTAACCCTCCTGTCTGAATATATCACTATTAACTATACTAATGTTCATGTTTAGCTTTGAGCTAGATTACTGATAATTTACAACTCGTCTATTCGTTAGAATTTACTTAGAGTATGAAAAAAAAAATATATAAATATATAGGCCCATAATGATGCATTCCTTTCCTTAAGTACACATTCTAAAAATATGTTGTAAAAAGTTGTTTAACAGAAAATTAAACATCAAAGTTAATTTAAATAATTGGAATATATTTCGTACATAACAATCGCAGAAGATATGTATTAGAAAGTAAATACAGGTATAACGTCACTGTCAGACAGTCCCCCGCCACCTCCCACTACAATGCAACTTCTGCCCCCTTCCACTTGAAACCTACGGCCACAGTCTTCACTTACCCAATTTCCCGGGATTTACACTCAAAGCCAAAAATACGCTCTGTTCGCATATACTGTACAGACACATCAAAAGCCAGGAAATGTCTGTTTCTTTTTATGTTTCCCTCATTTTCTGCTTGTAATATGACACTAAATATTTTTGAATATTAATATTATTGAACTAGCAGCAAAGCCTGTCGGCTGACAGGCATAAAAAAACATCTGAAAAATCATTTTATTATTAACTATCAAATAAAAAGTAAATGTAATATAAATACTGTGCTAACTTGTGAACGAAGCTTCTACGGCAAAAATGGTTTTGAGTTTCGAAATCAACATAAACAACTGAGTAAATATGCCAAATTTCATTAAAATGGATGCTGTGTAACAAAATTATTTGGTTTTGAACGTATGTTTTGTTAGAATTTCAGGTTTTTTTGCCGCTCCCTAAAGTTGCAGCCCTGGGCTACAGCCCTTTTAGCCCTCGTGTAAATATGCCTCTGGAAGTAGCATTGTCTGTAGCTTCATTCGGCCATCCCATTACCCACTGGGAAAATTTGATTTCATCTTGATTATCAAAATCTTCTAAGATTTCCTCCAATAAAGCTTCAGTGGTTCAGATGTTTTAGGACGTTTATCACATCGTCGCAGCAAGCAATCTCTATCTCTGTCAGTTACAAACTAACTTATCCACCATATTATGGACAGATTCTTTATCATGGTGATTCATTGCATTAGCTAAAAGCTCCACATTTTGGTGGTACAAGCACACACATACACAATGAGTGCCTGGTGAACCAGCCAGCACACACCATTTTGGTCTCAATTTGGAGAGCAAAATTTAGAAAATCCTACTTTCAGCTGTGGATACTTATTCTTAAAGCAACAAATAGTTCATCTAGGTTGCATAAAAGAAGTCTTTTCTGCATATACACATTTTTTTCAATACTAAGACGATCTTTAGCACCTGGCATCATGTAAGAAAATTCAGCATCCTGATAAAACTTTTATAATATTTATTGTCTCTTCAGGGACCGTTTTGCCTTTTTTAGGTTCTGGCAATGCCAAAATGCCTTTTTCATTCGACAGAGCTCTAGCTTTTTGCACCAAATATACTGATACATTAAATTCGTCTGCTACTTTCCGGCGAGACCAAGACTTTGGAGCGATTATCAAAATCTGTATTTTTTCACGCTTACTCAAGTCTGTCTTTAACTTCTCTTTCATAACCTTAACTAAATAATCAAGATCAGCAGATTGTTTCTTTAAATCATTTTCTTTTTTTGTACCTTCAGCTTCACTTGGTGATTCACTGTGAGAGTCATTTATTTGTAAGACATATGATAGCTTTTTTTTAACTTGGGTGTTAACCTGTTTAAACTTTTTTTTTTGCATATTTTCCCTTTGAGCAAGCAGACAATGATTTAAGTTTCAATGGAGTTACATCTAATCCTAAATAGAGTCTCGTTCAGTTTATCTTTTTCAAATACTCTTTTTGCCGTTTTTAATTCATCTTCAATTTCATCATCACTTTCATGACTTACAACCGTTTCTTCATTATCTGGCTGTGGGTCAGATTTTGTTTTTAATAATGATTTTCGACAGCTACTGCACAGCATCTTTCCTGGCACTAAAGTAATGTTTCTATTTACCTTAACCTCTTTCGCTTTTTCTAAAGTTATTATCCTCCAGTCTTTTTTCTTTGATAAGGGGAGAGTGACTCTTAAATGGATCACAACAAGTTTTTTGGTTCTTTTCATAATATTTTAAAAAATAATACAAGTGTTGAGAACAAATAGTGTCTTTCCCACTATACTGATTACTTGTGCGCCACATCAAAACATCTATTTCTTGTTTGGACATTTTCTCAAAAATTACATAAATATCCTTGTTTTTTTCTAGTGTAGTGTTTTTACAGCAAGAGTTTAATAAAATGTCAACAGTTCATATCAAACTAGGTCTACAGTCACTACTGCAAGCCATTTCTTTTATAATTCAAAACAAAAGGCAAAAAAAAAAAAACACTTAAGGGTCAATCCATATGAAATCAACCAATAAAAAAATAATTTGTTGCTGGCATATTTTATTGTATTTTTGATAGTACATTTTCTGTTTATATATACATTTGGGAGTACAAAACGATTTTTTTAAAAAAATTATTATTATTAAGAATAATAACAATGGGTGAGACCAAGTTGTATACAAAATGACATCCTGGTACAGCTGTTTCACGCTAATATGGTGATCATCAGCCAGGAGCAGTCAGCAGTACACAACCACCTCGCCTGTAGTGCAGGGGTTTGGAGTCCCCAATAAAGGTGCAGTGGGCAGGGCAGGGCCCTCTGACTTCAGGATGATGTAGCAAACAGTTCATTAATAAGGTTCGAGGAGAAAATGGGCTAGGTTTGCAAAAAGGCGGGGATGTAGTGCAGAATGGGGAGTATAAGGCGTGGGCGATTTTAGAGCGGGAGTGAAGTGGGGAAGCAATTCATAGGAGAGGCGTTAGGGAGTGGGAGGAGTGGAGAGTGCAGCAATTATAATGAAGAAGGAGGATGGGGGTTCAATTAAGGAGGGTCATCAAGAATGGCGTGGGGTCGAGGACGTTTGATGGCTGGAGGTTCATCGTCTCTGCTGGCGAGGAGCTGCAGGTGCTCGTGGGGGGAACAGATCAGAGCGGTGAAGACCGTCACTGCCGTGGATTTGGCGAAAGCTTCCAGGAGGGGAAGACAGAGTCCGTTACGGATGGCATTATTGCAGACGTACCAGGACTGGCGTGCAATCATACGGAGAATTGCAGATTGGAATGATTCCATCTTTTACCTGTTTGAGGGGCTGGCCAGTGCCCACCAAGCCGCTGCTGCATACATGAGGGTGCTCCTAACAATGGTGATATACAATAGTCTTCTGACAGGTGGCGGAAGTGGGCTCAACCTGCCAATTACAGGGGCGAGATGTCCACGAATGGATCTGGCTTCGGCCAGTTTGGTTTTGACGTGAGCGCTGAAGATCAGTCCTGCGTCCAGAGTAAAGCCCAGGTATTTGACCTGGCTCTTCCAGGAGATCAGTTGGCCATTGAGTGAGTGTTAAAGAGGAGGGGTGCATGGCATTTTCTTATACTTTTTGAAGATAATGGCCTCCGATTTGTCAGCGATGATCCCAATACGCCATTTTTTGAGCCAGGGTTCCAAAGTGTGGAGTTGCTGATGGATAGAAGTAGCTGCTTTTGATGGATTGATGCTAGAGGAGTGGAGCATAGCGTCGTCTGCTTAAAGGGAGAGTGTGACACCCGGGGACATCGGAAGGTCGTTCGTATAGATCAGGTACAGGAAGGGGCTGAAAACGCTGTGCCCTGGGGGACTCCAGCCTCTATGGGACGGATGAAAGACAGTCACCCATCGACGCTCGTACAGAAACTTCTGCCTGTCAAGTAGGACTTGAGTAGGTGGATGGTACTGCATGGGATCCCAGTACGGATAAGCTTGTACAGCAGCCCATCGTGCCAGACCTTATTCAAAGGCCTTGCTGACGTCCAGCGTAACGGCGACGCTGTTTGCGTTGATGTTATCGGAGATGGCGGTATTAACTCTGAGAAACTGGAGAGTGGTGGAGTGTCCTGGACGGAAACCGAACTGCTCTGGGCGGATGTGGTCATAAGGTGGGGGCTGAGGCGGGTGAAGATCAGTCTTTCGAAAAATTTTGAGATGGTGGGAAGGAGGGAGATCGGCCTGTAGTTCTGTGGGAAGAGCAGTGATTTCCCCAGTTTGTGAATGAGAATAATTTTGGCAGTTTTCCAGGGGGAAGGGAAGTGTTTCAGAGCAATGGCCGAATTATAGAGTTGCGTGAGGAGTATGACAAGGGAAGAGGGAGACGATTGTAGAGCCAAGGTGCTGATCCTGTCAAGACCGGGAGATCTCCTTCGTTTGGCTCTCTTGATAAGTTGACTGACAGACTAGGCCTCTTTGCCCATGGAGGGGATGGGAGGAGGGTTTGTTGCCTCGGAGGATACGAGCAGCTTTCCAGGTGCTGCCGTCGTCAACGTCAAGGGATTGAAGGTACGCCTCCCAGGTCCCATAAACGGTGTGCAGTCAGTAAGTGTTTCACAAGTTCGCATTGGCGGTTGTAAAGGGCTTTCGAGGCAGGGTTCCTGGACAGCTGCCATACTCTCCGGAGACATCTCTTCTTCCTGATTTGAAAGAGAATGTCCTCGGGCAGGGAGTGTCTCTGAGGGATAGTAGTGGCAGGGCAGGTGATATCAGTGAGGGCGTCCATAAGCATAGTACGTAGAGTAGCAGCCTGGTCGTCAAGCTGGGCAGCTGTAGAGGCGGGGGTGGGGATGGTGATCGTGGCTTGCAGGATGTTGTGGAACATAGCCCAGTCTGTCTTGAGTGAGATGCCTGGAGGGGAGGAGGAAACCGAGGTAGCACTGCAGGTAAGGAAGACAGGCAGGTGGTCAGAGCTCAGATCGTTGATGGCCAAGACCTCGGAACCAAAGGGCAGATCCTTAAGGACACACACGTCAATGACATCCGGGGAATGCCTGGGATTGTTCGGGAAAAAAGTTGGCTCTTGCGGAGCCAGGATAATGCAGTCGTCTCGTTCATCTAGGTAGTTGCGCAGAGCTCTGCCATGGGGGTTTGTAGTCCGACTGTGCCATGTTGGATGTTTGGAGTTGAAGTCACCTCCAATGATGACAGGACCGGTGAAGTCAAGAAGCGTATGCATGTCACGTGCGCTGAAGGGAGGGTGAGGAGGTAGGTATGCTACAGAGATACGAACTTCAGTGTTATTAATACATACTGCAACAGTGGTGGATTCGATGATGTTAGTGGGGATGATGATGACCCTGTGGACGAAGCGGCGGTGTACCAGGACCGCAGTGCCTCCTCCAGGGTTACGAGCGACATTTGGGGACAAAGGCGGTGATCTATCTGTCCTGTAGAAGTGGTACACAGGGAGAGAGAATCTATGTGGAGGCTTTAGGTGCGTTTCAGAGAGGAGTACGATGTCAGCGTCTAGGTCTGTTGCAAGATGGTGCAGTTCTTCCTTCCGGTCCCTGACACCATTGCAGTTCCAGGATATGATTTTAAACGGACTGTCCATTGTTGAGTAGTTCCTGGAGGCTTGACAGGACAATGCACAGCAGTTGCTGTGGGGATGATGAGTGTGATGATCACCGTCTGCTCAGTAGGTGGGGATGTTACGGTGGGATAGGCCACGGTAGGTGCGGGGAAGGATGGAAGGGTGGGATAGGCCACGCAAATGGCATCGTGAGTGGGCTCTCGGACAGTTGGGATGGGAGACGGTCTGTGGGTGGGTCGTTTGGGCATATTGGAAGGAGAGGAGCGGTCCGCAAAGTCTGATTCAGATTCAGACGCAGGATGAAGTTCAGGTTTATGGTGCTTTACAGAGGTCGCATGTAGGGCACATGAATTTTCTCGCCATTTTTTCTTTCGGCGAGTTTTTATTGTTTGTTTTAACTTTTGCGGGAGCCACATTTGTTCTGACGTTTTATCATATAGACCCTGTGTATCGAGACTTGGTTGTGTACTGATGACTGCTCCTGGCTGATGATCGCCATATTAGCGTGAAACAGCTGTACCAGGATGTCATTTTGTATATAACTTGGTCTCGCCCATTGTTATTATTCTTAATATTTACCTGCGCTTTCTTATTTTTTGTGCGCTAAATAAATTCATAGATGCCGCTTGTAGCGGCACATGAATTTTCTCACCATTTGTTCTTTCGGCAAGTTTTTATTGTTTGTTTTAACTTTTGTGGGAGCCACATTTGTTCCAACGTTTTATTATTATTATTTTGGCTTTTATCGGCCATTTTGCATATGAGGATCGGCCATTTTTGGAGTTTTGAGAGGTTAGCAATAAGTTAAATAACTGTTTTGTTTATTAAGATATCAACTTGAAATAAAAACCATCGTATTCTAAATGAAACCATCTACAAATCATGTTATGACCAAAAATGTGTGAAGTTGTAAGGAAATTACCTAATATTTAAATAGAAAAATATGTTTTCGATTAGAGCAAATTGAATATTTATGGAATTTTTTTTTCCAAGAAGGGATTACAACACAACTTTAATGTTTTTTCCCCTTACAAATATAATAGAGAAGAAGACTTAAAAAAAATTTGATACCCTTTAAATGCCACCTTTAGGTTTTATAGGCCTTCAAATATCGCATTTGTCCAAAATTGCCGATTTTCAAACAGGTTTATCTCAAATAGGAACTGAATCAAAAAATTTGAAATTTTCAAAAAATACTCTTCTAGTATTTGGTAATAACCACATGAAATTTCATCATGGGGTTCTAATCAGCAGTATTTCTTTTAATTAAAGACAAAAGCAACAATACACAGTACGATGCACATTGACGCAGACTCCTAAAGTGTTAAAACACTTAAAAAACACACCTAATAAACTAAATAAATAATAAAATAAACATTTATTTTTGCTAAAGGAGCATTTTTTTTTTATATGTATCTTCAGTCAAATGTTTTTGAAAGCAGTGCACAGTCACGGTACTATGGTCCAAACAGTCACTTATAACAGAAAGGCTTCTGTGCTCATTTCACCACCATGCAGCTCATAAAAGGATGCAAGGTAACTTGAGGATTACCCCAATGGTAGCTCTGGATTTCAATTTTTTTTAAGTCTTCTTCTCTATTATATTTTTAAGGGGAAAAAACATTAAAGTTGTGTTTTAATCCCTTCTTGGAAAAAGAATTCCCTAAATCTTCAATTTATTCTAATTGAAACACATTTTTCTCTTTAAATTTTAGGTTATTTGGTCATAACATGATTTGTAGATGGTTTTATTTAGAATAAGACTGTTTTTATTTCAAGTTGATATCTTAATAAACAAAAAAGTTACTTAACTTATCGCTAACCTCTGAAAACGCCAGAAACGGCCGACCCTCACATACAAAATGGCCGATAAAAGCCAGAGTAATAATAATAATTTTTTAAAAAAAATCGTTTTGTACTCCTAAATGTATGTATAAACAGAAAATATCCATTCAAAAATAAAATAAAATAAAATACGTCAGCAACAATCATTGGTTGATTTCATATGGATTGACCCTTAACGTCACTTCACCATGTTCATAAATCATTTGACGTAGATAATAGTGGCTTCAAAGTGATTTTAAAGCACAAGAAACTGACAAGCAAATTTAACTCTTAAAAAAAAAAGTACGGCAACTAATTGATGTGCACTGGAGCAGAGCTAGCTAAACACTGACAGTAGAATAGGCTGTTGTAGGTCTGAGGGACATGAATGTTTCATGTCTCAACAGGATTGACTGTGGCACTGCAAGAGGCATGGGGAGGAGGGGAATTCTTGTTCAGTCTTGCCTAGGTCACCCTATACACATTATCAGCTTCCTCTACATATCGAATTCCAGTAGGCATAACATATACCGTACAAACTTTATTTTCACTGCAAATTACTTAACCCTTTGGGATAATAATTTCCCACCATGTTTTGTTGTATTTAATTGTTATGTAAAAAATATTCTGTAGTATACCTATATTGAACATGTTTACTAGGTCTATTTTGTTTTAACTTTTGATCTCTTACTCTGTTTTTAATAAACTTTGTGGAACATAAAATTTTGTAGCATTAAAAATAATTTATTAATTTTAAATTGTAATAAAACTCTTATAACTCAAAACCCCACCAATTTTGTTTAATCTTTTGAAAGACAATTTTATCTTCTTTTCAGTGTATGTGGTTGTGTGGGGCTATCTGGTATCACATGTTGTTTTAGGGCGCTCGCCATCTAATGCATCCCTAAGCAAACCACGACTACGGGACAAGGGGGGGAGAAAGGTGTGTAAGTAGGGAATGAGGTGTTTGGACGGGAAAAGGGGAGGTGCCGTGAAAAGCCAGCCTAGCGACAGGGGATACATGGTAGCAGAGCGAGGTTGGACGTCACCGCCATCAACCGTAATTCTCGTCCGACTAGCCTAGGCGACATGCAGAAGAGCCCGTGCCTCTTTAATTTTCTCTCTATTTTACTCTCATCTTCGATCTAAATCTTGCATTTCATTCTCCTTCACTCTGTCCCCTCCTATTCTATGCATGACGTTTGAACTTTGGCCAAAACAGCTCTCAGATATCTTTCCCTTTTTTTTTTCTCGGCTCGAGAGCACGTGAACGGAAAGTCTGTTTATTTGGAAGTCTCACCCCGAGGTCTGTTGTGTCTCCGAGCCGACGCCCTGTCTAGGCAGTCCCTCGCACCCTCTGACCCACTTCAGACCGCCACCCACTCTCCGAGCCTTAGGCCATCTTCCCCGTCCTTTTAACCCTAGCTTCACCCGCTATTATGTGTCTTCTCCCTTCCCAAGCTACTCCCGTATGCTTGCGGTTGAGTAGGGGGGGGTGTCACGAACACTATTCGTGCCCCGAGCTTCGCTCTTCTCCCTAACATACTTTTAATATTTTTAATATTTCTAACATTTTTTCCTTTTCCATTTCTAACTTTCCATATTTCTCTCTCGTCGTTTCTCAGTCCTGGCGTCGGTCAGACTGAAAGTCCCCGTCAACTCGGCACCATGAAACTTTAAAACAATGGTTTAACGACTTCGGGAAGGGCCCGAGAAAGCTTTCTCCCAACTTTCTCCCTTTTGTTATGTGCATCGGGAACCCGGGAAAACAAAGGGCCTGATGTCACAACAACGAGTGATCTGCCAGAAGCAACTGTGGGGACAGAAATGTCTCGCCACCCCTCCCGAGAATATAATGGCGGGCCCCGAGAGGAAGAGAGCGCAGTATCCGAGCAGTACCCGAGGAGAATCCGACAAGCAGCGGCCAAGAGCAGGAAGCGAGGTTTGGGGAAGGCGACACAGTCCGCGGCCAGCGGCTCCAGTCGCCAAGAACCCCACCCGCATTTTCCCCTGCTCGGAGTGGATCCACGACGGAGGCAAGCAGCATTTCAGAAGGCGAGGCGCAGGTAAGACTACCCGAGTACACGCGGCGAGCGGTACCGGTCGTCGCAGAAAACCTGCCCGCTTTCATTTTTACTCGGAGGTCTCCCCCTAAAGAAGGTCGACGGCAGTGCCTATGCGGAAAGGCGGCTTCCAGAGAAGACATCGCGGACTCGTTCAGAAATACGCTTCCGCCAGTCTCCAACCCAGCCGCCTGTCCGC